>JBBMOC010000008.1:6911406-6916406 GCA_037975185.1 Centropyge bicolor | reverse complement strand
ATATCATGATTCAGCATTAATCAGAGGGGTGACATGTATTTCCCACATGCCAAACAAAAGTCAGCTGTGGGGCTGTTTGTTAACTGCGTGTAATTTGATGCTCTGCCCTTATGAGACATGTCTGTTTGTTTCTGCACATTTGTCAGAGGACGGCCTAACACAGCCAGAGAGGTGGCCCTGTGTTCACTCTTTAGCGGTGGTAGGTGAACTGTAAGGGGCCAGCGAACCCCATCAGAATTATATAACGCAGACTACTGCACAGTGAAACAGCCTGTGCTGGGAGATGTGCCGCTGCATTGTGCCGTATCTCCTGTCCTCTCATCCGGTCCTTATCACTAAAGCACATTCATTTTGGGAGCCAGAGAGCATGCATTTTACAATCCAGTCTCACCACTTCTTGTAAAAGCAATCTATAAAGCATGATACGATGTGTAAAATTTGACAGTAATAAATCTACTGTTTAGCAGAAATAGAAAGCAAGATGGAACAAGTTCCACCAGGTCATCAGTTCTGATTGTGTAAGCACATTAAAGTACTTCATGTCCTGCATTCATTGACTGGTGCAGATAGTTTGAAGCCATTTACTGTATCCTGTTATACTTTTGAAAAATTAATTCCAACATAATTTTTTCTCATTTTCTTAGTTATTATATAATGCTTACAGTCTGAAGTTCTGCCAGGATTCCTCATGGAGAAGAACTTTTCCAATCTCATGTTCTTTTAACAGAACTATGTTTTGAGAAGAGACAATCATAACACTTTGGGCTTGCAGGTGATCTTGGGCATTTCTCACTGACAGTATCAATGTGTCAAGTCAAGTAGGTCTTGACAGGCCGGAGAATTGGAGGAGTGATGTTGGCACAAACTCGGAAGCCAGACATTGTTCTTCAAATGGAATTAGCGAATCCCACAGATAAAGTGTTTACAGGGTGAGAGGTGATCTCACTTGATGATTCCCGTGTGTCTGTGCGAAATGCAATATATAAAACCCCTGCTTCCATTAAGGCAAGGCCAGCGGGACGTTCTCCAATGCCATTTCTCAAATGCTTTTGTCAGGTTTGTCGTGCAGACTCTTGTTTAATTGCTGCACATCACTTTCGGGGACCTCTTGAAGAGGAAAGAAATCAATGTCCCTCCTGCTCCAACTCCAGGCAGAATAAAGTGAGTATCTCTCACCCTGGAACCTTTGTGTCTCTGTGTGTCTAAATCATGAACTGGGAAATCTAAAAAATCCTGAATTCAACAGAAGACTAGTGCAATCATGAAATATCTTCTAATCCATCAATTAAAGTTTAATCAGTGTAATTAGAAATATTGTAACATTGTGCCAAAGCTGTTTATATTCATGTGATAATAATGCTTCAGACTGTACCAGCCTTGAATAAATTACAAGATATAATTCATGACACCATCTTCACAATTTTACATTTTGTAATATTTCAACATCCACAGGCTGTGTTCTCTTTTGTTGGATGTTGTATATTGTCACGACCGGGGAGAGAAAATGAAAATGAGAGAGGTAGCGTGAGGGGAAATTGACAGATGGACGGAGAAAAGGGAAGAGGAGATGGGTTCACAGTAAACAATACTCAGACTGTAATTAAGTGACCTGACTTCAATTAGAAGCATCACGTTCGGAAAATTGTTTTTGTGCTTTGACGCACTCAAGCGTTGCATTTGATCCCACAATTCTTCTCCCGTTATCTTTAACCCCCTCAATTCATTGCTCTTTATTTACTTCAAGTTTGGCGTCACCACCTCACTGGGCTGACAGTTACTGAGGAGGCAACCGGATTGCCATATCACAATGGCTAATGCGGGAAAATGGGAAGCAGCTTCAGGGCAGCCTTGGCCTATGCGTCATCTGGCTCTGCTGTTGGCAGTGACATAGTCCTGGCAGTGGGGTGATTAATGTGATAGGTGGAATTTGTCTCGTTATGTTGACACCGGCTAATAAATGCCTTGTAAACAGCCAGTCACAGCTGTTAATGCATCATCATAATCCAGGATTAGGAGGTGCCAGGCATGGCCAATAAATGCAATTAGGCACTGACAAAATTAATTCGCGCATACTCTGACTTTCCTGCGCCCTGTCCATTCTGAGGGAAACTCAAGTGTGTCGTGTGATTCTTCACAGGGTCGCAAGGGGATACGCGTGCCGAAAACCTCCCCATTAAATAAAGAATATCTAACTCAATTTGTGTTCGCTACAGTGCATAATTTGTGGAATATCAACTCCAAGATAGATTGAAATGAAAACAAATATCCCCGCTTTGCTCTTCTAATCTATTTGGAATTATGGAATTAGCAACAAGGGAGTTGGCTTAGATGGGAGAAATCGAAGGAGAAAACCGCACCCGGAGTGAACGTAAGTGTGAAAATGTTATCAAGCTGAAGCTCATCATGCAAATGGTGCATTTTATTCTGCCACCCCTGGTATCACGCAGAGGAAATACAAGACAGGTGACTTTTAAATGTGACTGGTCGTTAGAGAGGTCACCAGGACAGCCATTAACTTCCTGTCACTCATCTCCGTCACGGCTCAGCGGTGAAAGTTGTGTTGCATTTCTTCACGTTTTAACGCACATCACTTATTTTTGGCACCTGCGACTTTGGTCTGATGTTTTTCTAAAGATTTTAAGACACCCCCCACCACCTGCCCCCCCACCACCACCACCCAGTCAGCCTGTCCTATTACCAGAGTGATGGTCAATTGAGATGATCAATTTGCATAATGGAGCATTAAATTGGGCCCATCACACCCACCTCTCAGCAGCTTGCTCCCATGGAGGGCTCACTGAGAGTGGCAATTGCTCTTGAAGGGGTGACATGTATCCTCCTTGCTGGAGTATCCTTTCACCATGCAGGCTGAAGCATATTTCTGGTTGAATATAGCACCAGTCACTGAATAATGTAGGCTCTTATTCATGAGTAATCTGTTGCCGGATTGAAAAGTTCACGCAATAAGAATACCTGAGTCAAAGAATGAGAAAGAACATTAAAGTTAAAATGTGGAATCAAGGCAGGAGATTTTTTTGCTCATCTTTGCCTTCTTGTCAGTCACTGCTTTGCTGAAAAAAAAAAAGCTGTCATTCATTATTCTCCTCAATAAAAACAATGTGATTTTACTCTTTTTTTTTAAAAAAAGGGGCGTCTTCTTTCAAAGTGTCAAAAATCCTCCCATCCTCTGTGCTCATCCATTCCCATTAGCTTAATGATGTGCTTAATTGTAACATCCATCCACAAAGCGGCCACTGGTCATTTCTTGGACACGGAGCAGATCATTTTGATTAACACCCACCAAAGAAATCTAAGACCGTTATCTTAGGCAGATTACTTGAGCATTTTAGAAGCATGTCAACGGCTAAGGACCTGTGACAAATCGCATCCAAGGAGCTGCTCGTATCTGCAGCCGGCGGGCTTTGATTGATGTGTGTGCAGCCTGAGTGGCAGGGAGGAATGAGATAGAGCCGTCATGGCCGTCTTCTCCACCATGTTGCCTTTGTTGGAGGCATTTTCTCTGGGGATAGTGCTGTCCGGTGAACAATATGGCAGAAGCTCCTTGGTGTGCAGGTTTTGTTAACTGGCCATTTGTAAGTGCCCATTTGGCATGGTGAGAATTGGTGGCTGGCAGCTAAAGCCGATTTCATGAAATTGAGTGCACCACTGAGATGAACTCAGATGTTTTTTACAGCCTTGTACACGTTTCAGATCATTTTTACATCCATTTTAACTACAAAATAATCTTTTGCCTACTCTGCATTTACCGCATTTTTACTACAATCACTCTCCGTTGACAGGGCACTGTGTGTATAAGTGATTTGCTCATGTCATGAATAGTAACTGGAAAACTTTAATTCCCATGAGTGAGTGCTACCTTTTCTTGTCAAAGGCGGCCTGCTGGGCTGCTGGCAGCCTATCAGCCACGGCCTGACAGGTGATTGACATTAAAGAACTAAAGGGTCCGAAAGCAGTTGTGAGGCAATGGTCTGATACATTTTCATGAAGCATTTGTCAGATATTTTTATGATGTTGCAGGCAAGCAAGTCTGTTTGGGTCCGTCTCGTCTTTGTGAGTCTGTGTTTGGAGCCTCACCCCGCCTGGTTGGTGGGGGGATTAATTGGTAAGGCTCTGCATGCATGAGTGCGATCTAATTTACCTCCATTAGTTGATACACAATAGTAAAGGTCCCTAAGCAGGCAGTGGTGAAATGCATCTGAAGGTCTCATTGCCGTTCAGTGTCTGGTCTGGTTAGTACAAATGCAACCTGGTGCTACTACTCAAGGCTGTCACTGAGGCCAGAGCAAAAACATCCTGCTATCTGACTGGAATCTAACACTTTCTTCATTCCATTTTAAATGTCACGCCTGAAAGACAACATGGCTGAGTATTTGCTCGTCTACGCTCCAGATCCATACCATTAGCATAAATGGAGAATCAATTATTTCAGCCCTGATGGAGCTGATTATGCAGAGACAATAAAGGCAGAAGGAAAGAGTCATAATTACAAGATGACCTATGTCGCTTTCCCACCATCACCAGTGTACCAGCACCATGTTGGTATTTCAAGGGTGAGCTGGTAATTACCTGATAAGAACTGCTGGGAAAGTGGGGAAGCAGATTGGCCCCCCTTTTTGCACGTCTCTTTGAACGCAGCACTTTCACACTGCAACACTGACAAACTCAGTCACTGCTCCAGCCTCCACTAACACACCCTCTCTCAACGCGCAAACAAAGACACACTCGCAAAAATGTTGACTCTTCAATTTACATTAGACGTCAGATTTAACTGGTGTGTCAGACTCTCGGTGCTGCTCCCCATTGGGTGATAATATCCAGTGTGGTGCTCTGTGGGTTGAGGAGTACAATTCAAATGGCTCTATCTCCTGAGGCAGAGGTGCTGTGATGTGCCAGCCACTCAGAAACACAGCCCACAAACAGCCAGGGCACACAAGTGGGGCTTACTGCTGCCATGTCATGCCTGTCAGTATGAGAGACCG
>JBBMOC010000008.1:6758089-6911010 GCA_037975185.1 Centropyge bicolor | reverse complement strand
GGGGGGGGGGGTGTAACAGAGAGGCAGATATGTGTGAAAGAGAAGGAGGGAGTGGGGGTCGATGGAGGGGACCAGCTACAAGGTTTATCTCTGCCGCTGAATAAAAACCTGCAGCTCATAAAATCATCTCTGCTGGATGCCAGGGGAAATGTCACAGAGGTAATATTAAAGAGCCACAAATGACTATATGAAAATTGTGCCCACATCTTTTATATCGATTAGACCAGAAGCGCCCTCTGAGCCATTAACCCCTTTGACTAAAATCAGCCCGCAGCTCCTTCCCTTGTTTATGAATCTAACAGAGGGCCAAGCATTAAAAGCAGAATCATACTTTTTGCTTTGACTTTATGAGACCTCGAGCCTGCTGGAGTCCTGGTGGGAAAAACACGGGGTAGCCCACTGAAATACGACTGAGTGATATTAGCAGATGCGTTGCAAGATGTTATGAATTATTTACATCGCTGGAAACACGGCATCCTCCTCTGAGGACAACTTTAAAGGCTCCCCTCTTCCTCCCCTCGTAATAATGTTGACTGTATTAGCGTGAGCAAGCAGCGTGCCGTGCATGTATCAATCAGAGCAGGAATCAGTGTGAGATCAGACACCACTTCGTCATTTTCTACTCTGCCGTCCCACAGCTTGCTTTGAAGGGCCTGGCTGCAAAGAATAATGAGGATGCAAGGTCATTTGGGATGACTTGGGTACAGGCCCACACACACACACACACACACATAGAGAGAGAAACACCTGTGTTATCACCACAGAAGATCAGGAGAAATAGAGAGAGCAGGAAGGAGTAGAAGTCACACACAGAAGTTGTTGAGAAAAAGATGGAAAGTTAGATGTATTGAGACGCAGAGCGCAGGCAGAGGCAAAAAATGTGTTGTATTATTTGACATAAACACAGTTTCAGGCCAAATGCTTGAAATTTATAAAATCATGGTGTTCTGAATGCTTAGCAACTGCTCATCACGCTTAACTCAAATGTTGGATCCAAAAGCCTGAATGAGGTTGCTGAGTAACTGTGGGTATTTCGTCGGTTGTTGAATAAAAAAACATACTATAAGAACGAGATATGGTTGGTAAATCACTATTCTATTCTGTTCTATTAAATTCATCTGCGAGAGGTTGCGCAAAGTGAAGGTGGCACGCTTGTTTTCTCTGACAGACGTGAGGATAAATATGACCTAATGGTGTACCGCCCAACTGTTGGAAACTGCATTTTCTCCTCGCACATCTCCAACCACCAAATTCCTTTCAAATCATGCCACATTGCTGCCACCTTTCGAGACAGCTGGGCACAATTGTGTCTGGCAGATGTCAAGGCATCCTGGCAAGGCAACACAAATCTGGGACAGTTGGACTTGGGCAACAAACAGACGGGACATCTTCTAAATCCATGCCACCACAAGAGGACACTGTTGATGTATCAGCCCAGAGGCTTGTTTATTAATATTGATGTCCCCACCTTTTTTTTTTATAATTTCAGACTACTTGAGTTTAACATAACACGTTTTAGATGAAAAGGTAAGTGGGAATATGTTTTCATCATCATCGGTAAATTGGGTTATTAAATAGCTGAGAGGCCTCTTATTTCATACTCTATCTGAGAGCGGGTGTGTGCATGGAATATAGTGAGGGGCTATATGGCTGGCTATTTCACTCTCTAATAACCTCTGTTGAAATGAGAGTTTTGGGGATTGAGATAACAGCCGATTATCACTCTGTGTTATTGTGATAAGCATGCACAGAAAACTACACAGAGACACAGGGCATAGCCAATTATGAATATGAAAACCTATTCATTGAGTCAAGCCCTATTCTTTTCAGACTGTAACAGCCTGACACAATAGATATCCTCTGCTGATTCCCAAATGACTTCCTGTCATGTTGATACAGATACAGGTTTAGTTGAAGTCCATGGGTGTGGTGAATCATAAATATGGATGCCCAATCACTGGGAAAACATTATTAGGCTACAGTGCATTATTCTCTCATTCCCATAAACATCCAGTCATATTCATACTCGCTCACGCTGCCTGAACGGCCATGAGGGTTTATAACAATCAATGAGGAAACCCAGTCGATGCAAGGAAAACAAACATTTCTCTGTCTGCACCTTGCCTCCTGTCTGTTAAACACACACAGATGTCTAAGTATAACATATTTCATAGAGGTCATTATAGGCGTGTGATGACTGTAAGTAACACTTTATTCACTGTATTTCCATTAACGTCCTGTCATATTGATGCAAAATGAAGTTGAGTTGATGCCCATAATTGTGGTCTGTTATCAGTGTCTTGTTAATGCAGACAGGTTGATTCGATATTTGCGGATAAGGTGAATTATGAGATGGAAAACTAAAGAGATAGTTTAGAAGAACACAGATTGACAACTCTGCTTAACAATGACAGTTCATATGTGAAGATAATCAACAGAACCAGATTCCTTGGTGTTCACCATGGTGGAGAACCTCAGCTGGACCCTCAACACCACCTTTATAGCCAAAAAAGCCAAAGAGCGTCTCTACTTTCTCCAAAGGCTGACAAAAGCACATCCTCACCATACTCTACCGAGGGATGATCGAGGGCATCCTGAGCAGCTGTTTGGAAAAACTGCACCGTCTTCCATTGCAACACACTGCGGCACGAAGAGAGGAAAAGCTGTGAACATCGTCGGAGTCTCTCTTCCCCACCATCGCAGCAGTGTAGACGACCCCACACAGCCCTCATACAAGCTCCTCACCCTCCTGCCCTCACCACCAGACTGTGTAACAGTTTCTATCCCCAAGACACCAGACTCCTCAATACCCAGTGACTGGACTGACACCTGGTTCCCTCACCACACACACACAGTCTTTACTTATGTCACTTTCGGGGAATTTACATAGACTTACATTCATTTCCTAGAGACTAACCTGAAGGACCACCAGACCTTAACCAAACCCTAACTTTAACCTAACAACAACCTTAACTGTTGACCTAAAAATAACAGTTTTCCAAATTGAGGACATCATTTTTTGTCCCTCAACTGGTCTTGAGTCATACACACACACACACACACACACACACACACACACACACACACACACACACACACACACACACACACACACACACTCCCCTTGGTACTGCAATGACCACCTGCCTTCTTCCTGCTAACACAACATTATTAGTAGTAGTGGTTTTCTGTTTTCACTCACACTTATGTTTCCATCTGACAGTTATATTTACTTTCACAGCAGCTTATGTTTACATTTATAGCATTTTGTAAACTATTACATTGATCTATATTTTGTAATTATGGGCGGCATTGCGCATTGTTGTTGTTTGTATACAGCAGTTCATTTTACACCAGCAGCAGCAAGTGGTTACATTTTTTTTTTTAAATAATCGGAACAGTTCTTGACTACTATTAAACTTTTACTTTGCACTGTGACTGTAATTTTTTCGCACATGTGCACTTTATGGAGTCTTATGTAGTATCATGTTGTCTCTGGTTGTGTAGACTCTTGTGTTGTTCGGAACATTTTCTCTGTGTTATATCTGTATATGGTTGAAAAGACAATAACGTCAGTCTACAGTCTAATCGCCATGGACGGTCAAATACACTTATTTCTCCCTGTTTTTCTCACTGAACACTGATACAAAAACAGCTTTGCGTGGGTGTTTTTGAGTGTGGACTATAATTACGACTGATGACAATTACTAATCATAAATCCCTCTTCCATACACCCTAATTATACACAATATCTACATCTATATACAGCACAGTACTAAACCTGCTGTACACTGTTTTTCCATTAGTATACCAAAAATCTGCTTTGTTCAAACTGAAAAAAGATGCAGTACGTGCACTGGCATACATCAATCGACTGGCCACTGACCAGCTGGAATCTGTGCTGGTTGTCTCACTGAAGTCTTTGACCTGGCCAAGATACAGTTTGGCACATAAACACTGTAAAACCACAACTTGTCTTCTTTACACTATGTTTTTTTTTGGTACAAATTAAACAAATGAGATGTAGCTTGTTAATTAGTGAGCTTTAGAGATGCTGGTGGGAGGGTTTCGTTAGCTTTGAACTGAGCCAGGCTCGTTGTTTCCCCCTGTTTCCATCTTTGTGCTAAGACGAGCCAACTGGCTGCTGGTTTTATATTCAATGAACAAATATGAGCGTGGCATCAATCTTCACATCTGAGTCTGCAAAAGAAGGTGAATAAGCCAAAACGTCAAACTATTTCTTTAGTTTTCCACTTCATCAAATAACAAGGCTTGAAGTTTTTACCTTCAGCTGAACTAATTTTTTAAGCAAGATGTGTGGATGAATTGTGTTTAGCAGAGCTAAAATCAATAAATAGCAGTCTGGCATATGCAACAAAACTACTTTATGTCAGCAAATTGATACTGACCGAGGCATGACTCCACCTCTCCGCCATTAGTCTCATGACATGGCGTAAAAGCCACCTTTAGTCATCAGCTTTACCAACCATCCAGTGACTCGATCGAGTGTGGCCTCTCCCTTCATTCCTATCAACTTTCACTCACGTTAATGTGAGTTCTGATATTAAACATCTGGATTCACCAGCAGTGGAGGAAGTATTCTGATCCCTCCGTAAAGTAAAAGTACTAATACCACACTATGAAAATACTCCAAGTAAAAGCCCTGCATTATGTAAGTTTTATCTGCAAAATATACATATCACAAGTAAAAGTACTCATTGTGCAGTAAAATGGTTCCTGTCAGTGTTTTACAATTATAACTAATCTTTAAAAAGTCAACTTTTCACACGCTTTTTTCATTTTCAACACATTTTCCAGCTAGTTGTTAGTGTTTGCTCAACATTTAAAGGAAACACTTCATCCTTCAGTTTATTAGAAAAATTCAAAATCACCAAATTTGGAGATACATGGTTTTCACTGAACAGGAAGTGTATGAGAAATTGTGATCTTCAAAGTAAGTAGTAACCAAAGCCGACAAATGTAGTGAAGTACAATATTTGCTATGAGATGTAATGGAGTAGACGCATAAAGCTGCATAAAATAGAAATACTCAAGTAAAGTACAAGTAGCTCGATTATGTATGTACAGACCCAGAGTAAATGTACTTTGTTGCATTGCAGCACTGGCTTTCATCAGATATTTATTGCCGTCTCCACTGAGATAAAAAGTGGAGTGTGTAACACAGCTGCTCTTTAACCTCTGTATAATACTCCATATGCCTCCAATCCACTTTCCACTTGTGCTTCCAGCTTCTTTTCTCTTCATCACAGAGCAGGTTCCCATGAATGCAAGCTGACCTCACATGCCTCTTCAGTATGCAGGAGGTGTGTGTGTGTGTGTGTGTGTGTGTGTACGTAGGAGTGCTGGTGTGTGCACTGCAGCACGGAATGTCTTACATATCTGTTTCGGTGTTGGTTTCTTCCAACACTTTCTGAAGGCTGATTCATGACAGTGATATTTTTCAGCTGAAGCTCATATTTGTGTTTGTGTTATGCACATTTAAATGAGCCATTTCATTGTTTATTTTCTTTTATTAGTCAATTTGCAAGAAATATCGAAATTAACATACTGTCACTTGAAATGGTTTCAAACAGAACGAAGCGCTGACACTCTTTGTTCTGTGTCGACTCGAACTTGCGTCCCCAGTCAGTTCTTTCCCTCGAGACCGGAACGATTCAAGATTAAAATTTGTCAGTGCTTCCTCCAGACTGCTATTCTCTGAGGCAGCATCGACACTAGACCACTATGGGACACAAGAGCAATGTCCCACATTAGCCCCTCGCTTACTTATTCACTGTGCCATATATCAGTGGTTCCCAACCTCAGGGTCGGGGCTCCCTCAGGGGGTCCCAAGATAAATCTGAGAGGTCACAGGACTGTTAAATCAATGTGAAGGGGAAAAAGAGAACTGAATACTGTAACATGTTCAGGCCTCTAAAAACGTTCAAATGAAACAGTCTGAGACGGAATATTTACATTTTGTTTGAGATACTTGATGATTCAGTAACCTGTGATGTGGTGTCAAAGGTGTCAATAGTTTATAGTTAACAATAAATAGAAATTTGGACAGTGTAAATCGTCATTTTTTCCCCCCACATATATTTTGTCATTCAGCTTCTTAATCTCAGATTCCAATATGAACACACTGTTTTCTGCCAATGTTTACACAGTTTTTGATGTAATCAGATTAGCAGTGTTTTTGACAGTTGTGGGCCGTATGTTGCTACTATCCATCAAATCTGATCATACCACACCTGCACAGTCCTGGTGATTCTTAGTTCTTAAACATAACTTTTTTTTTTTAGGTTTGAGTCCAAGTTTTCAGGGCCTTTGAAGTATGAATTTATTTTTTCAGTGGTAGATTTTTCAGACTGCAATATCTGAAGCTGACGAGCAAACTTACGAAATCACATCCTCACCACAATCAGCTGTTTCCCAGTAAATCCTCCTTTATATTTGAACCACATATGTTGTATTGCATTGTGTTGTCCTTTGTGTGTGCATGTGATAGAGTGTATGTGTTTCTCCCTGTCTTATCATGTTTTGAGCACTTGCATGTTTGTGTGTGTGTGTTTGTGAGGCGCAGAGCAACTGACATGGCTGTCAACTTGGCTCAGGCCCAGGAAGCCTCATCCAAACATTCACAGCTGCTGCGACTGTCCTCTGTGGCAATCCTGACACACTTTCATGCTGAAATACACACTCACAATTAATTCAGATTTCATTATGGGCTAACTGCATATCACGCTGGTTATATGGGGGAAGAGCAGGAAACACTGAACGTTAGAGAGCAATGGTTCCTCACATCTCCGTCTCATTACAATGCCTTTGATGAGTTCATCACGTCAGGCTTGGCTAATGAGTTTGAAAGGCGAGTGTCTGCTTTGCTCAGGGCTGGCTGACAGCAATAAAAGCCTGCGAGCCCTCTGCGCTGATGCCTTAGATGTGGAGTGGCCTTGTCAGGGGTTGACAGCTCTGCACGATAGAAAAGCCACGCCGAATACACTCT
Source organism: Centropyge bicolor (assembly GCA_037975185.1). Lineage (NCBI taxonomy): Eukaryota > Metazoa > Chordata > Actinopteri > Pomacanthidae > Centropyge > Centropyge bicolor. Next base: position 6,904,001 of record JBBMOC010000008.1, on the reverse strand, counting down.
TTGTTATGAGCTAATCAATCTGAGACTGATCAATAATTTAGTTTCAATCATTCCAGCTGGTCTGATGGCTCTTTTTAGAATCCCTCTTCTCTTTTGTCCCGTGCATGCGTCTGGGTGCAATATTTATATATCTAACCGTCTCTTTATCTCTGCCACCTGTTCTTTGTATCTCTGTCTCGCTCCTTTGCTTTTGTTCGTCTTTTGTCAAATCTTTCGGCTTGTTGTTTTCTGTGACGGGATGTTCAAATATAATCCATAAAACTTGTATCAGATTTATCATTCCGACTACGCTCTCGTGTGACAGAGCGATGGGTGGTCCTCGTTGTTAATCTGAATCGTGTTCGGGCCGTCAGTCTTCAAAGGGGAGGTTGGTCTTAGTTCAGAGAGGTGGTGACATCACTTTGACACATTTCAATCTGGGGCACTTGATTGCAGTATACCAAGCAATCCCCATGGAAATAATCTAGGATTATCCTGTTGCAATGCTTATCCCCCACATCTCTGAAATGGATTTCCCCAAGACATCAACAAGCACATGGACTGCACTGCCTGTCATCTGTGATGCCTTTTTTTTGTCCATATGTGAGAGTGAGATCTCAGAGAATTGATTTATGCCAGTACGGCCCCCTCATGACTTCCCCTGTCTTTCATTACCAGAGGGAACGGGCGGTGTCATTATGTCCGTATGTGAGACCTCCGAGGGGCGTCTGCCAAAGAGCGCACACTGTGGGTGGTGGCTATCTTAATCACAAAGCCTTAACACAAATTTAACTTCTGCCAGCTTCCCTCAGACACCGGACCATGCCAGTCATTGGCAGTCGGTGCCTGTGTTGCCGGGCAGGACTCGAAGAGTGCAACACTTCACTCCCCTGTTTTGTTGACTTTGGCTCTACGCCCTCATTGTTCACTGTTCATCAGACTCCACAGTTCCATGGATAAGAAAAATAGTCAGAATTGCAAAATCAACCACCAAGTTTCCTTCAATTATTTTGTCTTTTGTTCTGATCTTATTAAAACCTAACATAGAAAAGTATTAACCTTTCCATTTGCCAGGAGGTCAAATGGGCTATGCATGACTGTTATTTACCAAAAAGTCATTCACAAATAAAAAAACAGAGTAGCTTATCCCACACAGTGATATCACTAATGTTTGGAGTCAGTTACTATTAAAACTCTTCCACCATCAAACTGGCTTATTTGAAATTTGGGACATATGAAAGAAATGAAGCACGTAAAAATCCATTATATTTGACCAGCAGGAGTCTCTGAGGCCCCAAACAAAAGTAATGCATACTTTTCTCCAGTGGAGTCCTGAGACGTTGAAGGAGAGGTGGGGTCTCCAGAACACAGAACAAGAACATCAAAAGTTAATGGGCTGAAACACGTTCCTGTATAATACAGTTTGTGTCTCGGAGCATCGCAATCTGGGTCAGTAGAGATTGACAGCAGACAATAAGGCATAATTAAGGTTGCTTTTGCTGAATTCAATTAAATTCAGAACAGCTCATTCTTCTCTCAAGGGATGATGAAAGTGCAAACAGAAGTACACACAGACAATTCATTTACACACATAAAAACTGACATGATAGAAGACACTCAGAGACTGGATAGGGTCAAAAGTGCAGGCGCTTTTATTAGTATATGCACAATGTAAACTGATCATTTCTTGTGTTGAGTCTAATGGTTTCTAGAATAAATCCAAATGTTCTTCCATTTGTTTTACATAAAGGTAATCTATATTCCTGATGTCACTGAGGACATGTGTGGGGTTGTTAAAAATCATATATGCTTTTTTAAAAGACTAGTTCAGTATGAGGGATCATTGTGTGCCAATAATTTTAAAGCTGACCTTAACAGCACCTTGCATTCGGTTATTGTCCTCTTGACAAAAGCATGGAAACAAATGAAAAAATACTTTCAAGAAATAAGGAATAAAACAGGTTCAATATTGTTTGATCTGCTCTAAACAGTTTAGTTGACGTGGATGATGTCTTTTTTTTTTTTTTTTTTTTACATTGAAATCTGCATTTTCGCTAAATCTCAACCTGCCATCAAACACAAATCAGGATTTAGATTTGGTGAAAAAAACACAGTGCGGTGGGGTGTGAAGTGTGAAGCTGCCACTGCTTGAGGGATCCAGTACCTCACACGGTCTCTGATTTGCATAGAAAAAAAAAAGCTAACATCTGAAGTGCGTGAAAATCACATTCAATATACACTAGTTACACCACACAGACACAGAAAGGGTTTAAACAAGCCCTGGAAATGTTTGCAATTTTCTATTTGCCAGGGCTCGACTGGAGAAAAATAAGCCCTGGCATTTTTGACCCAGCTGGCCCCCACAATCAGTCAAACACCACCCACCAGTACACCATCCCGTCAGTCGCCTTAAATATGCGTACTGTACTGTAAGTGCTGCAAGTGCATTCACTCGCTCTTGACTGACCCCCTGGTGATCAGAGGTGGCTGGAGGACACATTATCTATACTCAGGTAAAAGTACAAGTAAATGTAGCTCTGCTAGAAGTCCAAGTATCGTTTCAAAATGTAAGCATGCAAGTAAACAATCTTAAATTCACTGTACAATGATTCACAACTAAAATGCAAAGAGTAAAAGTATCATATAAAAGAAAAGAAATGAACTGCAGAATAGAACGTCAATAGAATAAAATACAAAATTCTAAATATTAAAAATTTAAATGATATTGGCCCCGGGGTGTGTCATGTGTCCATCTCAGGAAATTATCTCTTTAAATATCAAACGGAAAGTCTGAACCTTTCTAAGAGGCAGACGGTGTGACCGCTCTGCCCCTTGAATGACAAGGAGGAGTCGAGTGACCGGTGGGAACAGATGGATCGGGTTTAGAGGGGGGCCCTGATGAACTCTGGCAGCGTCTCCGTCCCTCACGGTGTTACATCGTCCTGGCAGTCGCACGGCGTTTGTTCAATGTGCGTCACTGGTTTCCGCGTGGAGCGAAGGGGTGTCGATGCGGATGTGAGTCCACCTGATTTCTCTACAGTACTAAACGCCTGACTTGTATTGGATTTGTCAGAGTGATTGGTGTTGTCTGCTGCCTCTCACAAGCCTGTTTGCAATGAGCCCTTTACAATCACGCTGAGAGTATCAGGCCGCTCTGCCTGACACAGATGAGCTCTGGAGCCCAGCCCAGGTAGAGGATGATGTAGGCTAGCCACAGGCCATCGATGAGCAGCTCTCGCTCCCAGTTCCCTCCTTCCACGCTTTCCATTTTTTCCCCTCCCTCCCTCTCTCCTGTGCGCTCCTCCCTCCAAGTCTCCTAGGCATGCTGCACCTGTCCCTGCACCAAAAATACCCAGGGATGCCAGCAACCCTGCAATCTGTCACCTCCAGGGCCTCACTGACATTTTTAATCAGAAAGTGATAGGATCACTGTTATATACGATATTTACCCCCTTAGCAAACACACTCCCCATACTCAAGGCTTACCTAGGAGTGTGATTTGTGGGGATCATTGTTGTGAGAGTGGTACACACTGGTTTTGGAGAGAAGTAACAAAAACAGGAGCTGTGTTTCCATCTGAAGGCTTTTTGTCTCCGCACGGTTGGTGGGTTCGACGCGGCTTTGTGGTTACCAAGACAGAACCACATCAAAGGATACATGTGATGGAGTCCAATTATTGGAGTGTCGGGATTAAAAGCCAATATGTAAAACACACTTTGCACTTTCCCACCCTTTCATGCTTTCTTAGTCTCACACCGAGGGGGATAATGATTTCTCCACAGCAGAGAGAGGCTGTTTACGGGTAATGCTGTGAAAGCAATACAACAAACAGCATATTAGTGCATTTAATAAAGACAGTAGATTTTATGCTTAATCAGGCTCCAGCATTGTTCCTGCGACTACCAAAGAGCGCCTTATGAAATCTGACGACAAACGCTTTCTTCAAACCCAACATACTGTATCTACCTGTGCCAAAAAGTTTGTTACATCCCATTGGCAGTTTTTAAAACTGTGCGCTGACGGCAGATTTTTCCCTGGCCCTCACTATAAAACATCTCCTCTCTATCATGGGATGCTGCAGCCTCAGGAAAAATAACAATGAATCTCTCGAGCAAGGTATTCTACATAAATCCCAAAAGGAAAATGCATTTTGTTTTTTTTTTTGTTTTTTTTATTTTTACCTCAGCAATGCTAATGGATAATTAATGCAAGAATTAACAGGAGGAAAAGTCATTGTCAGGACCCTGTTGAGGTAAAGAGTCACACAGAGGCAGATGTTACCCTCGGGCGACTTATCTACAATAGATTTCTCTCTCCTCCCCTAACTTGCCGTGGACAATGGGAGGCAAAAAATTATAAAATCATCTCTGGATCTGCGAGGGGAACAGTGTGCATATTCATTAGTGCAGCTGTGGGCTGTTGAGGCAGACAGGTGAACAGGGCAAGTAATCAAATAAGAAGTTCAAAAAAATCCACCAACCCCACCAGAGAGATAAGCCGCGCTCCTCAGTCGAACTTAGCTGCTGTATAATTAAGGGTTATGGAGTGTCTCTCATCTCTCTATTTTCTATTGCTCTTTGTCAGAGGCAGCCTACATAGTCTGCTGTGGCCCTGTCCCATTTCCCTGATAAAAAAAATGCCTGTGTAAGGGAATGGCTGCCATCTCCTCTATGGTTGAATAATGGTGCGATGCCCTTGCTGCGCAGCCCCTTGGGGATTATGTTTCAACAGTAACCTGCCAGAGTAAAGGTTGTGGCAGTAATTAAAACCAAATATTTAAGAGTTGGCCAGCAGTCGGACGCTGAATTTTCAGATCAATGCGGGCCAAGCCGAAGGACCCTGTTGCCTGCCCAGGGCTCCATGTGGCCCGCAGAGAAAGTCAAACAGATTGAGTCAGCTCGACTGCTGGCTAACTCACTGAGCTGTATGGCTGCACGCCTGCTGGGACCGCTTGTTACAGAGCTACATTCTTTTGCTCAGTGTTGACTAAGGAGAAGAATGGGATGCATTGCTGACAGCTCTGAGCGCCGGGCATGTTCACAAAAGAAACATTTTTTTTACTGCAGCATAAGAGCATTGGGCTTCAAACAGGTTCTTCTCATCGACGGCAGGAGAATTTTCTCATGCTTCTCTTGATACGCTGTTGAAAAACACTTTGCAGGTTGCGCCTAGCCTCGGGCTGAATGCACGCCACAACTTTCCACACTGACCCCCACCTAAGCCAGACGTTGGAAAATCGACATTTCACACACCAATTTGTGATATGAATGCCTGTTTGATGTGGTAATACGCCTGTATTCAACCCACATTTATGACTCATTCACGCTCGACAAAAGAGTTCCAGGTCTGCATCTGTAGTTCCATACGTCGCTGCGTTTACACGTTTACCCTGAACAACATGGCAGACAGTGAAGAGGAAATGGTCTAAGTATATTTGATACGTTCATTTGGTCACATTATGGAAACTCAATGCTGCAACCTACACGTCCTCTACAGGTTTATCCCACGATGCTGCACTGGTCTGACAGAAGCACGTCAGCATACTTTACTGCCGTCTCAGTCTTGTGATACTGTTAACCCAAATAATTCCAGTTATTAATAGACTCACAGACCATCAAAGACAGCATGGCAAAGCACTTAACTGTCTTGATGATGAGGACTTTTGAGAAAAAACATCCCATGGGAGCAGCCCAGCAGTCAAAAGGATACAGCACATGCCTCATAAGTGGTTTGATAGCAGCCGGGGACTTGAGTTACATCTCCCTCTCTCACCCCGCACTTCCTGTCTGCAACTTCACTGTTGACTGTCTAATAAATGCAAAAATGCCAAAATAATTATTTAAAAAAACAACAACAACATCCCATGAAACTTCAATAGCTTTAGGGACAGACTAATCCAAGTCTTGCAGTCCCTTTTGAATTGAATAGGTCTTTTGATTCACTCACCTTAGAGTCAAAAATAATTCAGAAAGCGGAATCACAGGACGACTGCCAGCTCAACTCCCTGGCAGCCTTCTCCTGGAGGCAGTTAGTGGGCTGGCAGATAACATCCTTTGAGGATCATCACATCCTCTCTATTTCTTCAAGACACTTCCCTTAGGTCAAAAACTTAAGACTGAAACATTTGAAAATATTTTTTTTTTCAGTCATTTATACCCTCAGCACCTCTAAGTGAAGAAAAGTGTAAGTTACAGCAAACCAGCATTAACACACTTTGGTGCATTTTCACTATGTTTGCTGTACTAATTTTGTATTCTTTGTCCATTGGCTGCACGTCAGATTTTTTTTTATACCTTTAAAAGGTTGTTTATGAAAAAAACATTTTTTTTTTCTGGCACGTCTGCAGTTTGAGAGTGGTGTCAACATGGGATGTGCTGTTAGGAGAATAAACACTGTAGGTCTGAATACCATAAAATCATCATTTTAAAGCTGATGTACAGTGAAGCGCGGCGTAGGAGTGGATTTGTGGTGAATATCTAAACAATTACAACTGCTTTGTTGTGTAGCAGCTTTTGAGCCGTTCAAAGGAAATGGACACACACACACACACACACACACACACACACACACACACACACACACACACACACACAGGCTGGAAGTTCAAACAGAATGGCCAGTGTATACATTCAGCTTAGAATTAATGTAAACAGTTTCAACTTCAATTATACCTTATGATTTTACACAGCCAGTGATACTTGTTAATAGGCTTTATTACAATAACTTGGATCTTTCCTTTGAGCACAGTTGTCATTGATCTTTAGCAGCATTTGGAGGGTTACCTTTGAAATGTGTGGCTACAGATTGCACATCACCCTGCAAAAAATGCAATCAGTAATTTTAATTACTTCATCAAACTAATGCAACTTATTACCTTAGATTGCTTTTCTAACAAATGTTTTGAACTGAGCAATAAAGCTGAAAGGTTTACATTACAAAGTTACATTATCTGAGCTGTAGATGTTTCCGGTTCGGGTTTGACATTTTGAGCATTTTGATGTTGAAAGCGTTTTCACCGCTGACAAGCTTTTCACTCTACAGTAACGTTAGAACCCAGCACTGAAAGGCATTCTTGATGATGACACGGCCACTCGTCTTGATGTGATCTGTCAGTCGCAGGCACGGCAGACTCAGGTTGCCCAGAACAATGTGCATGGATGTGATTGGCAGATGAGAGGTGGCACAAATTCAAACAAGAGAACCAATCAAAAACTTCAGAACTGGAGAACATGCTGCCCAGTGAATGGAGCCTGTCTGGATGGAGAGAAAGCTCCTTGTAAACCATGTGTTTAATTTGATCACTCAAATTTGTCCCAAAGGCTTTGTTGACCCATGTTTTTGTGAAATATACCAAATTAAGGCATTCTTTCAAGATGGATTTTAGAGTCTTCATATAGTTCATAAGTTTTTGTTTTTTGTTTTTTTTTTTACCAAAGGGAATTTGGATGCAACTACTTTGTAATGACCAACATTCTGATTAATAACTGTAATTTAATTACATGTTTTTTTCTCAGTAACTTAAAGGATTACAATTATATTTATTTTGTAAACTACATATTGCTGACACATGTAGAGTAATTAATTACCTCCCAATACTGCTCTTTAATTAAAACACAGACTCATATTGCTGTAATTGTTGGCACATTTTTGTTAGCAACAGTAAAACGTATTTTTTTTACTTGGTGTTTTTCCTCTGAATGAAGATGCTGGTGTTTTCCTCAGCAGTGGCTACCTGGCCCTGATGTCCAAGATACCAGCCATACCACACCTGACTGGCTCCTGTCTTCTCCACATGTCAAATGGCAGCTGTCCTGGTGTGTCTACCAGAGAAGCAGCATCATAACACCTGCATCTTCATTCATCTATTTTGCAGGGAGAGCCTGTTGGGCAGAATTGAGGTCTTCAAAATGTTTTTCGTAGAGTGTATCCAGTCAAGGTCAGCTATTTCCCACCTTTGCTGCATCCAGTCTGGGCAAAGCACTGCTTTCCCCTGAGCCATCTTAGTGTTTGCCAAAACTGTTTTGAGGGCAACTAAAGGCCTCTCTCTTTGGCTTCCACAGCTTTTACTTCTTAGACCAGAGAAGCTGCAGTTCTGGGACTGCATGACACTCATCCCATTTATGAACTTAAAAACAGTCCTTTTTAAAAATGTGTGAAAGGACAGACATGATGCTACAGCCAAGCAGCTTTCATCGGGTCCTCAGCCAAGTCCATTCAGCTGCTGTAGAATGGGACACACTGGGCTATTCTTGTCAAGTCATGTCTATAGTTCCCCAATCAGCAGCATTACTAATTATGTTAATCATAGCACTGAGGACCATGAAGTGGACTGAAGAAGAAGAAGCATTTCAGAGATGCACAGTTAATGAAAATCAAGATAAAGTGTATGCCTATCCAGTGCAAATGATGGCTAATGTTAACTCAACAGGCTTACATTTCCTGCTTGATCTTCTTTGGTTTAACTGGCGTCTGTCTTTGCTATTATACAGTAAGTAGCTCCTGTGAGACACAGTTCCAGACAGAAGCAAGCTGGGGAGGGATTGGATGCAGTGCACAGCGTAGATGTCTGTTATGTCGTCCGTGATCAACTGTACGGATGCATCATTGTGAGGAGCCAGACTGACCTGATTTAATTTGGTCTAATGGGAACAGTGGTGTCCACAGATTCTCTGAGGGACGGTGCCTAAAACAACATTTTTTTCCCCCTAAGGTCAAATAACAGACCAGGGCAATCAGCAGGGCACCTGAACTGATCAGAGGGGCACTTGGTGGGGAACAAGGGCTTTACACAGAGGCATCTGAATTGACCAAGGGCAAAATAACACAGAGAAGTGTCCCATTATGGCACTCACATATTTCATGGTTAAATAAAATGCTTTTATTAAACAGACACCCAGAGAGTCAACCCTATGGAAACAGCACTACCTCCCACATACTCTTAGCTTTAATGTGAGTGTTTTCAGAGCATTGTGTACTGCATGGGCCTAATTTTGTTACATGACATTATTAACATAAAATCTGGGTCTTAAATATGGGGCAATTAATTGGTTTGATTTTAGGTCTCTGAAAGTCGACCCAGATCTGAAAAAATCAGGATGTATGGCTATTCCACTGGGGCGACACCGAACAGAAGTAAAATAAGCAGTGTGGTCTGAGATGCATCCTCGAGTCTTGAAGAAGCATTCGAACGGACAATAGAAATGTGCAATCACACACAAAACAAATTAGTCACAGGAGGTCCACTAATCACCAGAGAAATCTCCCTCCTGTCTGTGTGAGCTAAAACTCACAACACAATGAATGTGCTCTAAATCAAAAAGTCAAATAATTGTCTTCATGATCAAGATGTCGTTTGTCATTCAGTGTTTATGTGAAAGCATTTATCATGTGAAAACCTCACAGACAAACGTGTCGATCACAGGACTTGCCAACGACCTGTAGAAATCTGCAGAACTCTCCTCTTGTGCATCCAGAGTGGAAAAGCTTGTCCATGTCATAATGAAGCATAACACAATCAGTGGGCCGACAGGTAACAACATCTCTGTCTAAGTTCATTTTTTGTTGAATAGAGTTGTTTAAACCTCTGTTTTATATCACTTGCCACTGCAGCTGTTTACTTGTTTCACAGTGCGGAAACTTCAGAGCAGTGATTTTTGGACAACATCCAATTACAGTCTAGTCCTGCTACATATCCTACGTATTGCATGCTGCAATTTAAAGCCTGTAATTAGCACTAAAGCTTGTAATTACTGTATTGATTGGCTATTGGCCAGTAGCATGTCAATATTTTTCGGCTGGTAATGTGATTAAACGTAGTGTGGTGTTATCGGATCACCTGCTCTAAATATCGGTGGGTAAAGGGCTTTGTGACTAATTTGATTTCATTCTCAATTACTACTAAAATGTTTTGGTACATTAACCCAAATTACATATTTTGATACATGTGACAGCTTACGTTTACGGAGAGATATTACTTATTTCACATACAATGTTTATATATACATATACATATATATATATGTATATATATATATACATATACATATATATATATATGTATATATATATATATATATATATATATATATATATATATATATATATATTGATCTATTAACAGTATGAGCAAATATTCAATGACGTTTCAAAAATAGCCAACCGTAGGAGAGCACTGATTAGAGTATCAGCACCCTGGTAGTATTTTTGTATTCATGTAATATTTTTGTCACGCATCATGTAACACTAGAACATAATACATTTGTATACTGACTTTGCAGCAGCGTATATGCTGCAACATTATACAGAATGCAAATGAAGTGAAAGTTTTATTGCTAATTGCTAACTCTGTTTATGTTGATTATTTCCTCTCTCACTGAACTGATAACAGCTATCTTCTATTAGAAAAATAATGGGGGGCGGGGGTGGGGGGGTGGAGGACGAAGATCGACTGTCTTGTGAATGCAAAGCCTGCACCAACTATAAGCGACATGTGGATGCAAGTCAAGGGAGAGTTTATCGGCTGCTCATGTCACGCATGGACGGTAATATGAAAAAAGCATAATTGAAAAAACGTCTGGGACAGGAGCGCAGAGTGAACACGGCAGGCTAATAGCTTACATTTAAATGTAAAGGACTAAAATTGCACCCTTTCAGACTTAAAAGCTTTATATACTGTCACATAGTGATTACAACATTAATGTAAGACGTAATAATCTGTCATTTGCTTTAAATGTATTTTTTCCCCCTCTGCTGTGCTTAAAGTGATACCCCACCCTAAATCTAATCCACCCTCTGCAGACTTGAAAGGTGTCTGTCTGTCAAATGTTTGTAGTTTCCTCCTTCACAGGCAACAGCAGATTTCTGTCATCTTTAAAATGTAGACCAGTGTTGACCAGTGTGTGTGGCCGTAAACACAACTATGGAGCATTGTGGTGGTCAAGTGGTTAAGACGTATAAATTATAAATGCTTCCAATTCAATTCCTGCTGGGGACATTTGTTGCATGTCATACTTCTCTCTCTCTTTCTCTCCCTCGTTTCCTGTCTGCTGTGACCTATCTAATAAAGTAAAATGTCAAAAAATAGTCTTAAAAAGGTCCTCATATGACTCATGCAGCACAGTCCACTTCACCGCCCTCTGTGCATATTCTCACGTCCTCTCAGATATTCACAGGACGGCTTTTATCCACATGTGCCAGTGCAGAATGGAAAGGCTATTTTTCTAAAGAAGTTATTTAAGTTAATTTGTCAAGTAAGTTGTTTTTTCCTGAAATATGGTCACAAGCAAAAAAAAAACAACAACAGGGATTTCAATAGAAGCATTGCAAACTTAATTTTATGTCAACGTAATCGCTAAAAAAAATCTGTATTGCTTGAGGTGACAGAGTTTTCTCCGCAGCCCTATTGTTAACACAGTCAAAACATTATTGTACATCGTGTTATCAGTACGTGACGGTGAAGGTTAAATTATGCTTGGTTCCCAGTCAACAATTACGATGGCTGAGATTTTCGGGGGAATCAGTCAGGAAAGTCTGTGCATTGACACAAACTCTGTGCAAGTGCAGAGAATCTTGCAGAAGCGCTTTCACTCTGTGCCCTTTGCAGCAGTATTTCCAGTGAAAAAAAAAATCCTTTAAATCAATACATTTTCATAGTTCATGATACTAAATGAGAAGTTTTTGAGTATTGAACTATTGAGTGGTGCTGTCTTGAACCCCCCCCCCCCATTGTAGGTGAGGTGAACGGTCAGATAGAGGCATTCGAACACACCAATAAAAACAGTCTGAGACAAAACTGTCTTGAGGCTAAAGTCGAGGCAGAGACCAACGACCAACTTCAAGTACCGCAGCCATCTCGTAATCATCTGACCTGCAGAAATAAACAGAAATCAAAATGCTTTTCTATACAGTACATTTGATTGTCTTGGCAAGACCCACAATTACTATCACCTCGGGGGAGCACTATAGTTGCTTTCACACTGTTTGCTGCAGTCTGGTCACCGCACGTCCAGTCTGGAGGAGTCAGGAAACAAGGGCAAATCAGCACCTCAGCTGATGACTCGACAGGAGGGGGCATCATGGCCTGATGAGAGCTGCTCCCTGGAAGAGCCATTCATCGATGGGGCCATCACGGAGACATTGTACCCGCCAGTACTTCCTCCACATTATCCCATACAAGCACATTCTGAATCCTTTTTCTTTTTATTTTCCCTTTTTGCTGTGGATTTTTTTTTTGTCTGTTCTGCAACAAATGTGATGGTTGGTAGATTGCAGACTTGAAAGGAAGGGGCAGAGCTTTGAGGCCACACTGATTTTGAATAGAGAGCACGCCAGGAGTGTGTTGTGATTCATCCAAGGAAATCATACCGGCTTTGTGCTGGAGCTTGGCAGATTGGTGTCCCATTGATCTCTTTTGTCTGATAATATGCATGGCTACTGGGAGCTGTGGACCACAGGAATGAGCCGCTCAAAGGACTTGCTTCATATACATAGAGGTCTTTACGAGCAGCACGAGGACACGGTTCATACAGGGGGTTACTCTGTTCTTCAGACGCTGATAGGATCCCCACATCATCACAATTTTATCTCCATACATGTGTGGTTTCCTGTTGGGTTCGATGAGAGGCACAAACACCACTCGGCTCAGAATTACGACTTCCCCTGGGGCTTTGAGAATTACACCTTTTTTATGCCGCTGGAAGTTTTGTTGTAGCGTAATGGGCGTCTGGTGACTTTGAGTGTTCAAGTAAAACATGGTTTCGACAAGAGCAACCAGAAACACTAGGATGAAGCAGATATTTAGTAACATGGTTATTGAGACATATCTGCATGGATACAGCTCATTTACTTAAAACCTTATTGATATATTTTTTTGGGCCACATGGGGGCGTCACAGCAAGTCGTAAAGACATTATCATATCGACTCTTTAAAGCTGATATGGGGAATGTATTAGCAAGAAATTGCCTATTTACACATCCAGCAACCATGGAGCCACATTTTCATTCATTCAGAGTTGTGTCTTTGTATATAACTCCAATATTCATTCATCTTTTAGCTCTGTTCTCGCCTGGGAAAAGGAAATATCACACTTTCTGGCTGGTAAATGCTTCATTATGTTGAGGGGAAAACTTAAATAATAGAGCAGATAATGTGGAAAATACTTAAAGCAACTACAAGGAACTTTCATCGTACATTGAGTTTGGCGACCCCTGTGGACCGGAGTAGTAGTGCTTCCTGGAAGAGTGCCTGCATTTCTCATGAGCACCACTGCCTCATGTTGTAAAGATCTTGAGCTGGTTTACATGTGCATTTGTTTTGGAGGCAAGTGAAGACCCAACTCATGTTTAATAATATTTATATTTTTTAACGGCTGTTTGCAGGATGCATAGTGATGAAATAATTTATTTGTGTCTATGTAAGATTAATAACTTTGATATGATGATGACGGTGACACAATGTAAACTCTGTTTTAGTTCAGTTTTCTCCAACTAAGGCTGACTCATGTTTGCTGATCCTGCCACAGTATCAGCCATAGCCATGAAATACAATGTCAACAATACAGGCTCGTTCAGTCTTCTTGCTCAAGGTTGTGGGTTTGAAGGCGCCGCACATTCTTCTTGTGTTTCCTCTCGATGCCCCTGCTTCCATCCACAGTCCAAAGACATGGAGATTAATTAGCAACTCTAAATTGCCTCTAAGTGTGAATGTGAGCGTGAACAGTTGTTTGTCTCTGTGTGTGTCAACCCTGTGATGAACTGGCGACCGGTCCAGGGTGGATCTGGCCTCTCAATGTCAGTTGGGATCGACTGTAGGCCTCTGTGACAAGGCTAGGGATAAATGGTTATAGATAATAGAAGGATGGATGGATGGATGGATATGGAAATAGTCAATCATCTTGCTGATGTTCTCACTTATGTAGGTCATATAGAGACATCAGTAGAAATATCCGGTCATAACCAGTTAGAAATTCCTTGTAAGTACATCATCTGAGAAAGAAAAATACTTTTGAGTGTGGCTGCTTTCCACCACTGATCACATACATATATATATATATATTATAGTATGATATCCTGTATATGACAGTAACTTGAAGATTCCTGAAATAGGCCTTGACATTACATAAAGAAATCCACACGGACTTGGACCAAAGCTGAGTCTGACCATTATGTGTGACAGTGACAGGAGGCAGTCAGGGTCCCTGCCACCGACTCGGCACACAGAAGGGGGGCGAGCGAGTCCTGTTGCTAGGAAACGGAGCATGGATCTTAAAAGGGAGCCAGAAGAAAACAGCGAAGCGAGTGATTCTCCCCACAAACAAACCTGGCTTCTCCGGCACCGCAAATATGCCACTGATCAATGACACCATCCACTTTTTAAAATGTGTGTCGCCGGTGTTACCGGTGGCAATCGCATTACCACGTTCATCTCGGGCAAGAGGAGCAAATGATCCATAGAAATTAAGGAATTCATTTATAATTCAAAAGGCGTCAGTGATATTGACACATAGGGCCTATCAGAGGCACAATCATTAATTCTCCATTTTGTATTCTTTCATTGAATGCATTAAAAAAGCATTAAAGCTTTGTCTCGGTGCATCAAGCAACACCCATTGTGCTGCAGCCAGGTGGTTGAAGTTCACAGCACTTTGTTAAAGTGACTTTTTCTTCCCATCAATCAACGGCACTACTGACCCTAAAACCCCACGCCGTAATTGCCTTCAGGATTAAAATGGATTGGAGCCTCCGCTGAAATCCCGCATGCATTTTCCATTAGTGTTCAGGAAGTTTGCAGATGCAGAGTGAAAGTAGGTACGCGAGGAAAAATCTTGGATTAGTTTTTGCTCTTTTTTTCATCTTTATGAATATTCAAAATACTCGTCAGGGGGTGTAAATAAAGCCGCACATGCTCCTATAAGCTGTTTACCATAAAGAGTATATGGTGTAGATTAGCTTAGGTAAAAAAAAAAAAAAAGCTGTCAAAACACTGAGATTTGTCATGTGTATTTAATTGTAATAGACCCCTATTAGGAGATATGATCGTTTTAGGCTTTGTGTGGTCTTCAGTAAGCAACAGATGTAATTATATCAAACATTAGATTACATAACATTAGATTACAGCTTGGTCCCTATTATGAATACAGAGAAGGTCAAATGACTCACTAGACTGCCTGTAATATGATTACAGTTGAGTCAATGGAGGATAAGAATCCGTGAAAGAAAAATTATGTTATCAAATGCATGTCACAGAAGCAGCGAGTTGTCGTTATGTATGCTGTGAAAGCCAATTTAAGTGATGCACTGTAAAAACAAGCAGTATCAAAAGACTGCCCATTTGCATATTTATGATACAAAGAATATTGTTCACACTGTAATTGGGGCTGAGCTTACTTGGCCATAAATAGAACACGCAAATTACATGCAGCAACTAAACATGTTCCACCCTTACATTAATGAATGTTTACTCCCCTCCCACCGCCAACTGCATTGTTTATTTCTCTCCCCTCTCTCGCTCGCGGTGTAAAGCGAGTCCTCGTGGGGCGCCGGCGGTGGAGGCAATGCAACCTGCTCCCATTAGGAGACAATGATGTGCTGAGCTGTGTTCTCCTCCACTGAATGCTGCAGTTAACCTTGTGTGTGTGTGTGTGCTCATTACAGACAGGCTTTAGCATATGCCCTCGATCTATAGTTTACCGTGTATGGACCGAGCGTCAATGTGCCTATTTCAGCCCTGTCCATTTATTACTCTCCCTTGTCCTCTCATTCGGACTACTACCATCTCTTTGACTCGTCCTCTAGGTCTAACCCCCCCTCTTCTTTTCTTGACGTCTCCATCAGCCACACTGGATCGATAGATGTATGGGACCAGAAGGCAACGCTGTTTCCACTGAGACAACGGCAAAGTGCATTCAGAAACTGCTTGTTAGTCAAATGTTCCACTCTGCTGCTCTTTCCAGCTGATTCAGTCTTGTTTTCATGTATCCCTCTCCGTCTCTCTCTTCTGTCCTGCATTAATTTCGGCATGCTGAATCAATGCTTCTTTATTTCATAGAAAGAGAGAGAGACAGAGGGGGGAAAAAATCGCTCTAATACATCAGATAACTGTGTGGCAGAATTTTAAAGCTCCACAAAGGGATATCTTGATTTCACTCTCAGTGGAGATGTGGCTGATATTGACGATATTTGTTAGTGAAATCAAATGATCACTTACCACAGCACGAGGCTCTCAGATGCTCTGCCCTTCATGGGGAAGCGCTTCTCTTTAATCCCTCGTATCGAGAAAGAGAGGATGCTTGATGTGGGTATGTGTGTCCAGCCAATCCTCACTGGGCCACTGAAGTCATATCTGTAAAAGCTGCTTGATGAATAACATTGATGTAAGTCTGTCTGCCAGGCTTTAATACAACCTGGTTTAGTGACCCGAGCGTGGATCAGACTCTCTGCACGCGCCACTCCTCGTATTATCCCCCAGTCTGACAGGAAACATGAAAATACATTTTCTTGCCTGTAATCACAGAGGGTGGTCTGATTGCGCTGTAGAGTTATGGCGTGTTTTCGCCATTGTTTGTGCCTGGCGGAGGGGTGTGGGTAAGGTGAAAGGAACAAGCTGAAAGAAGCAATTTGATCCCACTGTCAGTTAGCTTCATGCATATTGCTCCTGTGGGATGAAAGTGAAACAATTTGTTTTTGTGTGTTTGAGCTGCGGCTATAATGCCTCCATTTCTCTGCTGGTTTGACACTGAAATTTGGTGTGCGGCGGTTCAACAGTGGATTGCTGATTCAAGTTGTTTCCATCCAGAAAACAACATGCAGGACATTTTGAACGCACACAGGCTCCATCATCAGCATTGTTTTGTGCCAATGCTGACCCTGACCAACAGTTTCTCAACCCTGGGGTCATGACCCCACATGGTTGATTGATGCAGCACAAAGGTATGGTCCTGGGAGACAGATATATTGGAATGTGATGGATGTATATTTGACTCTCGAGATGGCAGCGTTGGTCCAGACTGAAGTATTTCAATATTTCTTGGATTGCCATGAGATTTTGTACAGACATTCATAGTCTCCAGAGGATAAATTGTAATTGAAGAACTATATCAACTACACCAGGATCGGCTATATTTTTGTTCAGTACTATACTAATTAGTGTTACGGCACAAGTCGTAAAATAACTTGTTTTAGCTCTATATGATTTAATAACCGCTTGGTCTTTTAGCTGTACCAGCTACTAACAGGCCACAACATACAGTATCTGAAAGCCTTGAACCTTGAAGCCGAAAACCCAGGTGAGCTTGTCGCTCCATTGACTCCACGCAGGTTGCACAGTCGACTGAGTGGACCGGTCCTCATCTTGTGTCAACAGCACTGAGCTCGACATTGGCTTCGGTTCATTTACGTCAACAAACAGACACAGACAGAAGCTGACAAAAATATTTCTGGGGTGAAAGTTATCATACATTGTCTGTCATGATCTCAATGAAAAGTTGCTCTGTGCATTCATTTGCATCCATATATCCACTCTATTATCTCCAACTGAACTATACTCAGATGGTGAACATGGTAAAGCTTATACACCTGCTAATCAGCGTGTTAACATTGGAAGCACGCTCACAAAGCACTGCTGTGTGGTACTCACAGTACAGCCTCACAGTTGAATGATTTTAAAGGTAATTATTTCATTAGGCTACAATCTATGTGGTGCTCAAGTATTTTTAGATTCTCTACCAAGTTAAAAGGCACGAGTGAAAGAAGCAAAACGTCTTGAGATTTAAAGTTCATTGTTGACCTTGGATACAGTCGTAGCAATTGTAATTGGTAATTTTTCATTGCTCATTTAAATTTTTCAGGACAATTTAAGGACTTCCTGTTCATGCTGGCTTAAATGTTCATAAAAGTTTATTCTTGACCTTTGAATCAATCGTGGATGAAATGATCTCAGCAGAGTCTACGGCTTCATGACAACTGCAAACATTGTAAAACAATCTAAATCCAAAGAGCAGCACCTAAATGTTGTGAGTTTTGTTTTACTGTCTAAGCTGTATCACCACTTTGTGACTGAAGTATAAGGCTTTGGAAACAGTGCACGCCGTTGTACAACCTTTCATGGTTGCAAGTGAACGTCCCTATCAAGCCCCTGTAAATGCTAAAGAATGTCCCCATAGAAACTCAAAGCCATGGGCTTTCCTTTCACATTCTGTACGGCAACGAAAACAATGGTTGCGCTCTCACCAGTCAATATATCACACGATGACACGTAGGCCTACTGTACAGGACACTGCACCTATTAGCGTGCACCTAATGTATCTAATCTATCACGGTGAGCGGTCAATCGTTTCCTCTGCAGCTGAACACAAAGCATCACCTTAGTTAGCCACCTTTTTTTTTTTTTTTGTCTTCCTGCTCCGACAGTCTCTTTTAGTCATATTTGATGACAATGGAGTTAATGTGGCAGGTGCCAATTCCCGCTTTCCTAGAAAACAGAGAGGCAGGCAGCCAAGCAGGCCACAGTGATTTAATTGGAATAATGTATGAAATGAGTCAGAGTCGCAGGCAGGGAGTGTTAACTCTCAGCTGTGCCAGCTTCGACAGAGATCAATGCACCTAACCTCAATTCAAGAAAACATTCTTTAATGGATCCCCCCGGGATCTGCGCAGAGCCTCTTTCCTTCTCCTCACTTATTTATTTATTTTAATCTTTTCTTTCCCCTTTTCGACTGTGGCACACACTTTTTAATTATCCGCCTGAGGATTACCAGGCCAGTGGGAGAGGACGATTTTTTATCCTGTCACACCAAACAATACTGTTCCCATCACGTTTCTTTCATTCAGAATGCATACGTTCCTCTTTCTTCTTCTTTTTTTCAGGGGTATAGACTCGTGTGTTTCACCTGACAGCATGTTCAGGTTTCACTTTGATCTTCTGCTGCCTTTACCCCAACATCATGGTTTAGCATAAAGGCAGGAGAAATAAAATAAATCTTTTATTGTCAAATTCTGAAGCAATTCAGGGAGTTCGTGAGTGCATGTGTGTTTTCATTCATAGCACAGTGATTCTTTATCGTCACCATCTTTTTTTTTTTTTTGATTTTCTGTCCATTTTCCTCCCTAACAATCATGCACTTGAGCAAAACTGAATCAACGTCAGACAAAAAAAAAAAAGGCCATTATACACCATTTTATTGAGTTATCACAGCCGGCCTTTGCTTGGTGCAGCTGCAGCAGCTCTCCTTGGAAAAAGAAAATGCGATTATATTAGAACTGCTGTTGGTTTAGTGCTTTTCTCATGCACTGAACTTGCAGCTGTTTTTCCTCCACGTTGCCGGGTGCACGGGAAGGCGCGTCGGCAAAGGAACATCAGAAAACCACAAGAGCTGAGTGACAAAATATTTGCAGATGTGACACAATGTGATGTGCAGCTCGCTCACAGAGGAACAAATATGAGATAGGAACTGTCTTATAGTTTACATCTCTACTTTTTGTCCTCTTGGGAGTTATTAATTATTCATTGCGTAGTGATTTACTTCCCAGTCAGGGAGAAGATCCCAAACAATGCCTGGATTTGACAAAGCTCCACTGTGCCGTCACATTGCATCAGTGCTTTCTTATCTCTGGTGTCTTTGACCATCAACATATTTCAAGTGAAAAGCCACGAGCGACTGTCCGTTCAGGAGCCGCTCTGTCTCTTTCATGCCTTCTTTCATTACCAAATGTTTCACAATGCTTTAAGAAGAGAGGAAAAAAAAAATACAACAGTTTTGACATTTACAACAATTAGATGCCTGCGGCTGTCAGAGATTGAATGAAACCATACAACTGTCTGTCAGGTTTTGTAAATTTCTTCGCAGACGTGCATATATTATGTTGTTGAACTGGATCCACCCTCTTCAAAACATTAAATTGCAGCATTTCAATTTGATTTCATTTTTTGACTTCTTTCCATTCAGTGTTTCTCAACGAAACGTATTGTTTGCATCCTCGAAGCATGACAATAAGTTCAATACATCGCCTTCCTCATCACAAACATTTTTTTGGGGAATAGTTTGAAAAATGCATTGTTTATATCCACGTTTGCTCGCTAGCTTTCTTCTTCTTCTTCTCTGCCTTTTGCTGGGGCAGAGCTATGTTCCTCTAGCTGCTTATAGAAGTTCACTGCATGTCATTCTTTGCAAGGTAGGTCTAAAGACTCGCATACAATCTGTGTCAGGCTGTTTTGAGGCCTGTCATATGGTGCGATGAACGCCTGGTGGATCGGAGCCCTGTGGTGTAAATAGTGAGAAGATGCGAGCAGCGACACGGCGGTTTTGACGACTGGCATTAATGTGCACAGAAGAAGGAGGAGGGGTGTGTGACGCCGGCTGCAGCCTGGGTGAAAAGGGCAACGTGAAATGCTGATTTTGCAAAGTGAGTTTCCAGTATTTCATGTCAAACTGTGATTGGTTTGTAAGCAGGGGTCATAGTTGTAGTGACACTGTGAGAATTTGGTCCGAAAGAACGAAGAACATTCAGATCAGTCATCTAACAATGTAGCACACTGTTTTTAATATATCCATCTATAAATCCTACATGCCGTATATTGACACATACACATGCATATACTGTACATGACCACCCATTTCATCTATTCCATATTTATTTATTTGCACTATTTTTTATTGCTTACACATTTTTTTTATATTTCTTCATATAACGTATATGCCTTTTTTTTTTTTTTACCTGCTTGTATAGTAGTTCAGTGTTTAAGTCTTTGCTTAGCTTTGTTCAGTCCTTGTTTTTAGCTGCATGTCTATTTCTGTCTTGTTCTAAACTTGTTCTTGGAACTGCGTATTAGTACACTGAAAGGAACTTCAAGATTAACTTGTTTATTATTTTACAACACGAGGCTGTACAACAAAATGCAAAGTGTAGTCCTCTCATGCTATATACAAAACACAACACAAATTCACTGGATGAGTGGTTTTAATAACCCTACAGAGAGGTTGTTCTCCATGTTGTCACCATGCAAGATTGTGGATTTCCTTCCATCATCAATCATCGTTGTTTTAAATCCAGCTGGTGATAGCGGTGTCGTCTGCAAACTTCACAGCAGAGTTCTCTTCGTGTCAAGGGGTTGCAGTCATCGGTGTGAACAGGAGGGGGCTGAGCACGCAGCTGTGGGGGTCTCCAGTATTGAGCAACAGCATGGAGGAGGTTTGACCACCAAACCAGACTGTCAGGTGTCTGTTTGTGGAAGTCCAATAGATCCAGTTGCAGAGTGCTAAGTTTGCCAGTCAGTTTCATGGGGGATGTTGTGTTGAATGCTGAGCTTAAATTTCTTGCATGTGTACAAATACTTGGCCGATAAAGCCCATTTGGATTCTGACTCTAAATTTTGACGAGGTCTGTGTTTGGCTGCCAAAGACTTTAATGGGCAGTTGGTGAACTCGCTGCACAGTGTGAGCTATGAACACAGTTTTTAATTGTGTAAAGATTTGTTGTTTCTCTCTTAAATATCACACAGTGTAAAAGGGTCTATGCATCCTCTTTGGCCTGCATGAAACGAAATGGGAACCTGCCCATCAAAACACAGCTCCACTAGTGGTCAAAAACTCCTCAGGGTCCAGCTAATTGGAATTTATTTCTTCTATGATTTTATGGACGACAAACAGCTCTTGGTTGTACAGCAGAATTTCCCCAGAGAAATAAGTAAAGTGTGACATTATTGCCACAGCCATTATTGCCATCTTCATTTTTGGGAGTCTTGATTGGCTGTCAGGTTAGAGGCAGTGGGCCTGTCGACTCGGTGGTTGCTTGTGGAAGTGACAGTGTGTCCGGTCTTTCCTGAAGCGTGTGTGACAGTGAAGGTGTTCCTTTCACACTCGGAGGAAAGTTTGTTTGTGGAGCTGTTTGGTCGTGAAGCCGGCAGCATGTCCAGGCTGGAAAACAGGAGGCGACGTTCTGACTTTTACAGTCTGACAGGTGAACACTGTGCATGAATGAATTTAACAAAACATTATATGAGCATATTACATCACTTTTCACATCCTCAAAATTTATCTGGTTACATCACCATCATTTAAACATCATCACATTTCTACTGTTTTTATTGTGGTAAATAAATATCAGCCAACACGATACGATGGTTTCAATGTATTCATGCACCAGTGTACAGCCGGTGTACATGCTGACAGGAGGGCTGTGAGGAACAGATGTGACAAAGCCTTTCCTTGCTGCTCCTGCATGCATGGATTTCTTCCTGTCACTCCAGGCCCAACATCGTCTGCTGGCCACAGCGTGCCACACTGAGATGCACTGATCAAAAGGTGTCACCAAAAACCTGACATCCCCCAGTCCTGTTTCCTCCTCCCATAGTGCTGTGAAAAAGAAACCAACTCTCAAATAACTCCTACTGCTTTCCTCCAACAGTATTTATAATTATTCAAAAATAATACAAGTTTTTTTTTTTTTTAAAATAGTCTGACATGAGCCAAAGACGAATACATATCTACTGTACATGACTGAGAGGATGAGAGCTCAGCAGTCTCTTTACATTAGCTCACCTCAGCATAACTTCATTCAAACTACAATTCCCACAATTCTATTCAGGTAACATCTCATTGCTTAAGTCAGATTCACCCTCTGTGGAACAAAGCGAAAATGACTGCTTTGTCCTCGAAAATTGAGGAGCTGAACTTCTCTCACATCTGCTGCTACACGTGGCTGATTCTATTGTTGCTCAATTGTGATTTTCTGAATGCAGTGATTACACCAGCCTTGCCAGCAGAGGTATCTGCCCTTTGCGTATCCATATGGGACTTTTATTGTAGTGCCACTGCACTTTCTGCTCAGCTTCTCTTTCTTCCTCCAGCATTTTAAATCGCACAGCGAGGATGGTTAGAGGAGAATGGAGGTGAAATCATCCCGCGCAAAAAGTGTACAATTATCTCAACAAGTTGAATTGTCGAAGGAAAAGTAATATTCAAAGCTCTGCGCAATACTAATGTTTTTCCCTTGTAGCACAGCCCAGCATCCCTGTGATTTATGTTCATAACACGTCATGATTTATGTTCAGTGCCAGTGTTCAGTGCCAATGCAAGAAGTAGGATGTAGCAAGGTGGCAAATGAGGGCGTGGAGGTGACGGTGACTTTCCTGCTGGAGACCAGAGTTTGCATCCAGTCACAGACCTCAATTAATGTCCATTTTTTAAAACATATCTTTAACCTTGGCCTTGTGTTTTAGCTGCCTAGCTTTAATGATTGCCATGGACAGATTTTGTGGAAGAGATTGTTATTGAACATTAACAAACATTGTTACTAAATGTAATAAGATAAGATAAGATAAGATAAGCCTTTATTTGTCCCACAGTGGGGAAATTCACAATCCAATCCAGGGTTTTGTAAAATCATCAGATTTATTGTTCCTGTCTGGTGAGAAGGTTGTTGTATTGAGTTAAACATCTCCTCCATGTTTTATGATAGAAATGAATAATGTTTGATACGTTGTTTTTTCCCCCCAAAAGTTCAATTTGCTTGTAAAAACACTGGATAATTACATCTACCTATTTTCTCTGGTTCACAAATTCAGAATCTATGAATATGCAAATATCTTTCTTCACACTTGTGCAAGCAGCACAGTGGAGCACGACTGGCCTTCAAACTAGCTGCAATGTGACAGGCTTATACACGTGCACACACACACACACACACACACACACACACACACACACACACACACACCTTAAACTATGATTTAAGGTGAGCACAGAGAAGCTTTCCTTCTTCAGCAGATACGTATGAAAACAGCCTTCTGGTGTCAAACTCTGCACATGCATCACTCTGCAATGTGAAGCTCAAACACTCAAGTGAAGAAACAATAAGCAAAAGACAGTTTTTGGAGTGGAGGGGAATTTTAAGGTTGGAATATGACAATACTCAAAATTCACAGTTTTGTTTTTAGGATCATGGTTTGGTACATTTTTGGGGAAGAAATTATGCAGACAAAAACTTTTGTGTCATTTATTTTGGAGTTAGTAAATATTGAACTGAGGCCTGTTGGCTGAAATTCCTCTTGAAAAAAGTGAGGCAGTGTGACATTGACATGTGGTCCATGAGAAAAGAGTTCTCAAATGTCAATATGCCAGTAATGTTTCCAACCTGCACAATCACAAATGTAAAGTAAATTTTTAAAAAAGGCCATTAAAACAAGTGCATTATCCTGCAGCCTGTGCTCATTTACACAGGGCAGGTAAAACGGACTGACACAGACACGTGAAGCTCAAACCCTGTAACAGATTCGAGTGATGCTGTCTCTAATGGTTATGCACAGTTTGCATGTGTTTCACTCCTCACTCCGTGTTGCATTAACTCACCAGGAGACATAATGTTCCCAACACCACACGCCTACTTACTATAGGATACAAGTATTGAAAAGTATGTGTAGCAAGGCTATATCCTTCAAAGCCGTACACGCAGAGGGTCTGTGTACGTTGTTAGCTATAAAGCAGATGCAGTGTCTCTGTCTTCAAATGACACATGGTGAATATACTCTGTCCACAATGTATCATCTCAGTCATTTCGATGCGTGACGCATACGCACCAGACACAGTGTTATGCATTCATGCGCAGAGTAGAAAGATGGACAGCAGTGTGTGCACTGATACATTTCTATTTCTGTCAAACATCCATTGTACTGTACGCCTCATTCATTAGGCTGCATTGTTTTGGCTTTCCGCATGCACAGAGCAAACCATTATGTATAACTCATTCTGATTATTTACTGTCTGAGGACCCCTGCTGAACAAAGAGGCAGAGGCTTAAGAAGCACCACGGGCCAAGCAGATCATTTGTTGCTGTTCTTTCTCCACTAATTGAAAAGCAATGCGAAGCATGAGTAATATACACCCAGGACACCCGAGTACCTCCTGGAATAAATTCACTTTACAGGGTTTCACATTAACAAGTTTAAATATAGTTTGCATTCTGTAACTGAAGATGGAGAGGGGTGGTGAATATTTTCATGGCAGCACAGGAGATAAGTAAGAAGGACGATGCCCCGACTGGAGTCAACCCTAAATTAAGATTGAACACAGTCTTTGCTCTGTTTATTGTAGAGTGAGCAAGGTGAGCTCATGTGGGAGGTCTCATCCAATAATGTGCCAAACAAGTGCTCGGCTATAAGAGCGTAAAAACAAACAAACACAGGGATCTACGTGACTGTGCAGCTCTTTGAAAAGACTGCGAGTGTGACGTATCGGGCTTGTTAGCAGCAGCAGCGTGACTGGAGGCCTGTCATGAAAACATCTGGGAAACTTGTCTAGACAGTTGTGGAGGATGATGGGAGGCAAAATGCCAGAGCGTCTCATCCATTTGCATGTGCACCGGTACTGTTTTCAGTCACACCTACAAACATTATCCATTGTTCTCCTCACGCTGGCCAGAGCTTAACCAATTATTACGAGCGACTATGAATTATGCTGTCAGTCAGCAGCTTTCTGCCAGGTTCTACAGGTCAGCCCATCCTGGGGTTAAAATCCAGTCGAGGAGAGCGAATGAAAGAGAGTGCTGAAGTGCGATTAACTGCTTATTATGTCAAGGCGCAGTGGAGGGGCCGAGGTGAGGCCAAGAGGTCATCATTTATTGTACACATCCGCCCGGAAATCATTAACGAGCCCCTGGATCCACAGGCTGCAAAATAACAAACAAACAAAAAAAAATAATGCAAGGCATAAAACGAGGAGAGCAACAGCAAGCTCACTGGTAATTATCCAACTATCAGAGGATTCATTATGCCTCCATAAAAATTAAGCCCCGTTTCTGGTTCCACATGTACTTTTTCCATTCATAGGAACTTTGTTATTCTCTAAAAAGTTTCCTGTAAATGCTCCCCTCCCGTCAGAGTGAAATGGCCTGTGAACAGATGCTGCCTGTGGTCACCACCATATAAGCTGATCCAACACAAAGGAGAGATGATTGATTGCTACCTCTCCCTCAGTCTGACGCAGCACCTTTCTTTTGTGAAAGGAAGGTCAGTTTTTGCCATCCCACAATTCTTTGCTTCATCTGTCCAGCTGTTTTATTATCTGTGCAGTGAACACCTTATAATGGTCAGTTATACACAAAGTGATCTGTTGTGTCGTAAGTCATTATTAACCAGACTGGAGAGTTAATGGTGAAGTGCAAAATGTTTTAAAATATGAATGTGTTGTTAGTATAATTCAAATCAGTTGTCATTTATTCATGACTTATTTTGTATTAATAATATACTCAAAGGTAAAATACAGTCAGGTAACAGAGGGACTTATTATTACAAACAGACCCATCAGTGCTCAAAGCCTGGAACAGAGACTTTGATCTGAGGGGAAAAGATTTCTCCTGAGACACATTGTAGGCACTGAAGACTCTTGTTGAGTGTGTTTAAGGTTTTGTCAGAAATGACAGGTAAGACCTCACTATAGAAATGCACTCTATTATAAGTCAATGAGGACTCTGAATCAAAGGAAAACCAACTGTTGCACATCATGTCATGCTTTCAGGACATTGTGCTGCGAGGCTGAATCCACCACTTTAGAGATGTTGTCCCGTGTGCTGGTGCAAATAAGGAACAAGCTTTGTAGGTCATGAAGACAGGAGGACTGGTCCACAGGGGATCCCAGGGGACAGGTGGATGCAGGTGGTTTAAGAAGGATGCTACGAGTCAGGGGACTTCAGGCACAGGTGGAGAGCAGATATATACAGCTCATGTTCAAACTTTGGTAGGATTTGTTTGTTTGTTTCTCATTTTTTAACTGATAGAAAAAAGAGCACAAATCACTTGGCTCACAGCAACTTGAAAAAATGAAAAAGCAAATTCATAAGTTGGAGTAAAATAAAAGAGTAGAGCAGGAAGCGTGACCCTTTGTTTAAGTAATGAGAAGCTCACTTTGATCAGTTTTCAGTCTTCAAGAGCTGCAGCCGGTTGCAGCTCCTGACGATAATTTCCCGTGGCTGTGTTTGCTAATGTCAACAGCTGGTAGGAAGTAAACCTTGACACAAGCTGTTTCACACCAGCAGAATCCCGAGATCCTTTTCTCACAATCACAAGGTATTTCATTACATTTTTTATTTTTACCTTACATCACTTTAAAAGCCGAGCGAGCGACATCATATTCACCTGACAAAGTTGTTTCTTCACGGTCTCATGAACTCGCACTGTACCTTAATTTCACACCCTCCTTGCCCCATGTGTACACGTAGGCATGACTGACAAAGTAGTTTTAATTTGATCACCTCTGCAGAACCACTTTGACTCACACACTTTTGCACTTTGCCGTTTCCCCACGTGCGCATCCTCAGGGAGCATTTGTCAAGACAGCCAATTTATCAGATAATAAAATAATGATAATGGTAATTAGATTAATTCTCCTGATCATGACCCGTGCACCTTGAATGCCGATTACCATGTAAACACAATCTCTGTGTGATTTTCCGGGCTGATAGCTGTGTGCCCAAATCAGGGGCGCCACACGTGTATCCCAAGGTCTAATGAAATAATAACTTTGGCTGCTCAAGCATAGTCAAGTTTTACTTCTCCTCTTCATGCTCCTGCACCGCTAACAACAACTCTCCTGCCTGCTACGAAACATTAGCCATCAATTATGCTGTAATTAAGAAATATCTAAGCTTTGGCACCTACGACGACGTTCCAAATTTTCCACAGCACACTGATTTCTGAGTATTGAAAAGCAAATAGGTTTTTCAATTTGGAAAAGGAGAAGTAGGTTAATTGAGTTGACCTTAAAATGGTCTTTTACTTAAAATTAACACCACAATGTGAAGTTGCATCTTTCCAAATGTGCAGCTATACTTGAACTTGAGCTAGTCTTAACACATTTTTTTTTTCATTTCATGGCAAATAAAGCATGAGTCGACTACAACTGGCATAATATTTGTTGCTCTGTCAGTTTTTGTTTGCGTCTCACAGCGCTTCCCTAATACTGGAAAATATCAACCTGAACAATTTATATATGCAAATGTGCATTTGTACAACACAGATTTCAAGTAGTGTGTGTGTTATAGAAGTTGACAGCAGGTTCACCAATGCACGGCCAGCTCGAGGAGTCGGTTTATCGCCACTGGCTGCAGCGGCGTCACACCCTCTCGGTGGCAGGGAGAGCTCTTCATCTGAGGCGAGCACACACACACACACACACACACACACACACACACACACAGCCTCACACTGAGCTGTACCCAGGGTCTAACCGTATTAGCTCAGCTGTTTATGCATTTAACGCCAGCTACAGCTATACATGCGGCAAGCCATGAATCACACAGAGGACATTTGGTTGGTATAAATCATCTATATTGTTAAGCTTTCAAGAGGACACCGTCATTCATCCTCAGTTCAAGGAGACAAATGCAGCTTAAGACACTTGTCATTGACGTGTTTGGAGAGAGCTCATAACGGGCTGTCAAGCAGAGATGAGACACACGCCATGTACCGAGACGGCGCTAAAACCAACATCCTCTTGCTTATCGGTGCCGTAAAGGGATGCACACACACAAACACACACACACGCATAGATGCAATGGATGGAGATTGCGCCAGCACTCCGCCCTGCAGCTGCCATTGTAAATTATCACCTGTCATATCTGTGACATTTCAGCAAAGACACTTGATGTGGTGATGCTGGAGATATGAACTTTGAGTGAGTGGAGGAGGGGGGGGGGGTTGCACCCGTTAGACCTCGTACCAGCGTCTTCGATTTCAAGCGTTTGTTATCAGTCCATCTTAAGAAGACGGATCAAAACATGCAAACAGTGGCAGTATGTCGCCTGAACAGAGATCAGAGCTGGGATAGGTTGATCTGTAATTCACCATGCCTAATCCTGCACCGGGCGAGATGTGTTATGTTGAAAACAGCTCTCGGCGTCGTGAGACACCAGCGCCCATATGTCCAGGTGGAAAGTTGAAACGCATGCAAGCGCATCCACGCAGGCCTTGCATGAAAGTCAGAAAGTAATTAAATGATGCTTTATCATTAAACATATGCCAGTGTCAAGAGAAAGAAGCCTCGATTCAGACGACCAATAATGAGAAACACCTGTAATTACTGGGAAATGTCAAGTCGTGTGGCAAAGCGAGCGTATGTGTCGGAGACGTGGAGAATTACAGCTGCTATGAAAGCTCGTGTCTGGAGGTAAACTGCACGGTGAGTCATTTTGTATTGCTGGTTGCTTCACTAATCGCCTTGTTTTTCTGTTGAAGTTTCTCCTGTGGGAGAGCTGGCCGAGTTCTGAGATGGAAACGACAGAGGGGGAGGACACGCTATTCCCACGTGGGATCGTTCCGTCTCTGTAACGGTAGCAGGGAACCGTTCAGCCCACCAGCTCCACACGTTTCCACCGGATCAAATGCTGCCCACAAAAATGCCAGTTAACATTCTGAGGAAGGCTCTGTGCTTCGACAAAGAGGAACACAGCAGAGATCGTGTGGGGTCTGAGAAACACCGAGCTTCATACTGAAAGGGGATTTTAAGGCAGCAACAGCAGAAACAAACTTCTGCTTTGCATTGTCTGTGCAACAAGTTCTCATAGCACAGGGACACAATAGGACTCTCATCAGTGAAATGATCTCAGTGACCATCTCACCTGCCTCCTCTGTGGTTCAGGTGTGATTCAGGGGACTAGCATTACTTGCTGAGTGTTAAGAAATCATTGCTGTCATGGTTAAAAAAAAGTGTTCACTGTTGCTCCAAGAAGGGATGCAAACTGTCACTGGGTATCTGCAATGGTGAATTCAATCAGGTGACCCACTACCACTGATTCACTAATTAACATGTTATATCCAATTTTTATATATATATATATACATATATATATATACATATACATATAAGAACTGAATCAGTGACTTGGATGAGAAGCGAAACCTCTTCAATCATCCAGCAGCAGCAGTCCATTTAACTTTCTTTCCAGGGGGGGTTTATGTGCCTGACTATATCCTGGCAGGGAGCGGTGACTTCCTGGATATGGTGACCAGTTCATCCGAGGGTATCCAGGTTCAAGCCGGGCGTCCCCGACAGACACTCAAATTATCTTGGTTTTCGCCAGTTAAAATAATAATGTATCATACTTGTTTTCAGTGTTTACATGTAGTAGATTTTTTTTTTACCATGTTCTGTCCCACGCATTATTGCATAACCCAATAGAAAAGGCAATAATGCACCTTGTCTCCTAATTCACAGCTGTCACATCTGTATGTGCGCTGATCAGTTTGTTACCAGTCAGTGAGTTATAGGTGAACATCACGGGCTGAGACACCTGCAGCTGTCAGACAGAACACGTCAGTCTGCTGCCAGCCGTTAGCTCTCAGGTCAAGTACCTGGCTAAGAAAACGCTGCGTGGGTGTGATAAGTGCTGGAATAATTGTCCTCCATCCCGGCGAAAACAGCTATGGTGCGTGCGTGAGTGCATACGCGTGCACGTGCATGAATGTGTGGTGAACTGGAGAGGCCCAGGTTTGTGGGTTTGAAAATACAGTCAGCCTATTCCTGGAGTCTCAGATGGTCGTCTGGCAATCTCACAAGAAGTGGATGATCAAACGTGTTAATGAATGAGTTCATTAGTGAGCTTTAGAGGCGTCGGTGGGATTTTTCCCAACTATTAAACTATCTGGCTAGTTCATATTTACTGTACAGACATGAGAGCGGAATCAATCATCTCATCTAACTCTAAGAAAGCAAATTAGTGTGTTCATCAAAAAGCTTTAAGAACTGTGAATCAAAACTCGACGGTTAGCACCAGACTGTGCACGAACCTTTTCTGCTTACTTTCATGGCAACAAGTAGTCAGAAAAGTGTAAACATAGGTCATTTTAAGTTTTGTTACCAAATGATAAATGCTGTACTTTAAACATAAAGCTCTAATTCACTTTCAAACTGCATTTAAAGTGCCATATTTGAAATTTATTAGACGCTCTGAGCTGGTTTACATTTCTTAAGAAAAATAGACGCTGGTCTGGAATCAGTCAGATCAAGCACTGCATTCGGAGCCCTCATAAATCCTTTTGTATCTTTTGTCAAATAGTTTTGCTGAATGTTTTGGGGATGTCACAGGGATAGCTCTTATGTTGAGGGAGCCTTTTGTGCTCTTTATCTGATAAAAGCAGGTAATGGATTTATTTGCAAAGTGCTGCTCCTTCACCGAAATGAGCCAAACACGCTGAGTTTTGAAGGCCAGTCTACCCGTTGATTCGATGCATTCTTGTCTGTGTTGAGACAGAAACTATCAAAGCTACTAACAAAAATAAAGTATTGCTAATAACAATTACTAGCTACAAATTACTATTAAAAGTCATGGGAGTTGGAAGGTGTGTGGAAAAGCTGTATGAAATGATTGTTAACCATTTGTTTTCCTATGTGAGGACGCACATCTTCGTCTTGTGTCGTCACACTCTGACTCACTGAGGATGAACCAGACGTTCTTCCCAGCATCAAGCAGCAATTTTATCCCATTCACTCCACGGATCATTACATCCTGTGACACCGTGTTACGTCGTTCAGACTCTCTTCTCATCGCAGATCACTTCACTTCCTGCCTTTGTGTGTTTCCTGTCAGTTTGATTATCTGCCACGCCCCGACCGCTTTCACCTGTGATCCTCGTATATTTAGTTTGTGTCCTCCCTTCATGGGGGGTGTGTCTGGCGTTCCAGCCTTCTTCCTAGTATCTTAGTGTTTTTTTTTCGGATCATGCCTGTTTGTTTGACCTCGCCTCTGCTGGTGCCAGATTTGTTTGCCTGACATACTTACTGACTCCCTGTTTGCCGCACCCAGTTTTATAAAGTAAAGAGCGTTTTGGATTTAATTTCTGTGTTTTGTATTTGAGTCCATTTGTCTGTGTGATGTCTGAGTCTATTGTTTCATTGCCGGAGTTTGATGTGCATCAAATGGCATCTGGCGCGTTGCACTTCAGGATGGATAACAGGAAGTATCATACGAATGAAATCTCCAATCAATTGTACATCACAAAAGGCCTTTTGTGCTAGAGAGGCGTAATCAACCAACTTCCAGCAAACACAGTGCTAGTTTTGAAAAACACACTGTGATCGGCACGCTGAGAAGATTACAAATCTCCTCATCTCAAACCTTTATGGCTCCATGTTTTTCTTGCCTTTGTTTTGTTATGTTGAGATATTATTTCCCCTTTAATAGCACGCCATTCATTTGGGTGCCATTTTCTTGTGCTGAGAGGTGCCTAGTTAAAAAAAAGGAGAGAAGAAAAGCCATTAAAATGGATGGATTTCTGAGCAACAGGACGCTACCGAGGCACAGAGGCACAAGTTGTTCTCTGAAACCATGTTAATCATCTAACAAACACAATTATCGGCATCATTTCCCCATGAGTCGAGCTCAGTCCTTGCTGCTTGACATCTCGAGTCACGTTTTTTTTTTTTTTTTTTATAAACTTTCATGCATCCATTTAAAGTAGGACACCGAGAGATGAATCTAAACAAGAAGCTTTCATGTGGAACAGCTTAGTTTGATCAATGATAGCACTGTCTCATATGTTTACTTGCATTTGTCTGCCTGAAATACGGTCCTGTGGTTGTTTTGTTTTTGCCACTTTGCTGTTATGAAAGCAGAAAAAAAAAAATCATGACAGAGAGACTTGTGTTATCTCAGCAGGACGTCGTGCAGCAAGCTCCCTCCCTGTCGTATTTGTTCTCAGGCCAATATGCTCAGTAGATTCCACTTAGTTCATCTTCATTTAGAAATCTGGATGCTTGCTTGAAGACGTGTCTCCGAGCCAGCGTGAGGGTGGTGTTTATTATTTTTAATTCTTAGGTGTTTATGAGAGATTATACATCACTGTCAAACCAGAAATCTGCAGGAGCATATAGCTGGATGCTGCTGCTAAATCAATGCCTCCATTTTCTGAACACACTATGTGGGGGGTGTCACGAACAGACTCACCAATATTATGTGTTTGACACTTTTGAGATTATATAAAGCTCTAGCGGTGCTTTTACAATCAGATCATATTACATGTGTGTGTGCAGTGCCAGGATTCATCTAATTACTCCCTCTCATGGGCTGCCAGTTCACAGAGATGTGTGACGGTGTCGACACTTCTGAAGCTATTCACTGAAGTCCAACCGCTGGCTGTTGAGGACCAAAACAAGACTTGATTAGCGACGCCTCTGCGGGGAGGCTGCTCCGTGCAGCTGTACAGTTGTACTGACAGCAAGGTATCAGCCAGATTCGAGCCGTCGAGGAAAAAAAACAAGAAAGTTAAGAGAGGAACAGGCGTAACGAGCGAACCGGCTCGGCTGCACCTCTTGTGCAGGCAACAGTCCTGCAGCTCCCTTGACAGCTATATTAGTGCTAATGACATGCTGTGTTACTCTGTGGCACAGGTGCACCTGGGCTGCAGGACAGAATAGCTGCTCCACCAGCGTGAAAACGTGTCAATTCAGGGGGGAACAATGGAGCCCTTTCATGGATTAATTATATGACAAAAATACATCCAGTCCAAACTAAAACTTGGCTCAGGTTAAACATGAGCGGTTTGATCTGCAGCCATTTCACGTCTTATCACCTGATTACCACTGTAAAGAAGCAATGTCTATGCATCTGTTTATCTGGTGTACGTACACAAGGACGTATGTGCACATGTAACACGGTGATCACAGTCCTACTCATGGTCTCACACTGTTCCTCTGATCTACAGGTGGTTGCAGGAACACTGCACCTGCAAGTAAACATGGAGAGTGGCTTCAATCACTTCTGGATGAAAATAAGCTTAATTAAAGCCGCAAGCGGCGATGATCGGGCCCTCGCGTCCCGCCCTGCCGCTACCGCTTTATTGCTTCCGCTAAATGTTGCCGGCGCCACATGTCACAACCGCTGCATGTTGCCATGACTGAATTTTGTGGCTAGGCACGTTCGCGTTTATCTCAAGCTGAAGGCCCGCAATTTGGTTTTAAATTGGGGCGAGAAAAATAATCATCATTTGGATTAGAATAGGGCCTTCGCCCCTTTAGTGGGCTCGGGCCCTAAAAATGACTTTGCAAATGTTTTATGCATATAGCATAACTTTTGCTTGTTTACAAGTAAACTCTGCAGTGCACCTTAAAATTAAGAATTCAAGTCTCAAAACACTGGGTGACCTTTACAGTGGAATAGTCACAGGAAATGAAAGGTGAGTTCGAAAAAGTGTCTATTAAACAGTGATTTGGGCTAATTTTTTTCTTCATTTAAACATTTATTAAAACAATTAGATAATATTATATAATCGAAGAATCACTCCTCTGTTGTATTTCTGACAAAGCAGCTGCTCAGCAAATGTTCGCTGTGCTAAAAAACTGCATTTACTGTTACCAAAGTAAACACGAGTGTGGCAAAATCAGCCAAGACTAAGACTCATGAGTGCTCACAAAAAATGAGAATTTGAACATGTGCAATTTCAACATTCACATGGCCGAAGTGCATCTGCTGATGACGTTCATGCAATATGACAAAGCTGCTGGATTCTCAATAAAGATTTTTCTGCCTCCAATTCTTCTATCAAATGTTTATTTTAGTTGGTGCAGTTGTGATGAACATTTCATACTAAAACATAAAACGGCATTAATACTTTTGACCTCAAGATATCACGTGTAAATGTACTTAATTAAACTCTAAATGTCACCAATCGAAGAAATGATTTAAAAAGCCAATTTGAGGAGCAACAAGCATTAGTCCCTGGATAGACTCATGAAACATTTTTGTACTGTTGTTTTAATCCACAGTGGGATCACGCTGATATGATATACAGAATCTGCATCATGTGTAGGCTGCATTTCCATGATTCATATGCATGATTCATTGCAAACAAATGTCAGTCTGCTGACATTTTTATAGAAATAAAATAGTGTAAATCCATTTTGTTGGAAGTACAAGCTATAGAGCATTCAGATCTCATCTTTTGGCTCAAAGAATAAACTCTGATAATACTAGAGGAGAGCACAATTTGCTCTTAAAATAAGCGGACATGCTGGGAATTTTGAAGAAGTCTCGCATGTTTCCAGTTCTAAAATACTGCCTGTTTGTAATTACTGCAGGAATTGACTTTGCTTTTTATTAATTTAGGCCTACTGCCATGGTGCTCAGGCACCCCTGACAAGAGACATTTGGAAAAAATGAAAACATTTCTATGAATAACACAATTTATTCCATAAATGATAGGCTGTGAAATATGGTGCATACCACTTTGGAACCATCAAAAGGAAGCTTCAGGGAGAAACTGCATGAGGAGGCATTATCAGGCTTGTCAGCACGGCCTGTCTAAAATAAATACCATTTGCATCTTTCTTCTATTTATCATCTGTTGCATTATGCCTGCTGTCCTCTCTCGTTGCTGATTAAATTTCCATTAGCCATGCTTACTAGTTGTGCCGGGGAGGGCGCTCCTGAAAAACGCTCTCTGAATGTGATTGCTCTGAGAGAGTCGAGGTTGGGTAATGACATGGTGGCATGATTTTTTTTTTTTTTTGGGATATGCACCGTGTGACAGCGCATCTTTTTCCGGGTGAATTTTCTGGCTTCTGTCTTACAGGCTGGCAGCAGGAGAACGGAAATGCAAAGGAGACTCTATGAGATTGAAGGGGTGGAATAGAGGGAAGATGGACATTTCAATCAGAAGGAAAACATCTTTTTGCGAACACCATTCTTGTATTAAGATGAGAACCACTGCTTGAGGGTGTTTGGAAAAAATAATCTCTCAGGAAGTGTATAAGAAGTAACGCTTAGCTCTGCATCTGCATTTAAACATGGACATTAAACCTAAAAAAAATCTATGTATAAATAATGAATGCATAATAAATATTATTATGCATTCATTTTACTTTAGACCCTTGTTAAAAACATGTTATAGGACAAACAATTCAGTTAATTCCCAGGTTATGAGAACTCCCTGTTCACAAGTGACTATGGGGAAAGGAAGTACATTTTAGCAGTAATAGGCACAAACTGTGGCAGCAACTCACATTTAATCAACAGGAAGTGACAGAGCTACAGATGTGGTCTGTGCAGAGTGAAAACATAAACCTAGTTACCATCTTGGACCAAAGTTTATGGAGGCATGAAGCAGCAGCTTTCTCTAACTAGCTGCACTTCTCCTCCGTTCCCTTAACGGCTAGCTGGATTGATTAGTGCGGGGAGGATGGGCGGCCGTGCGGCCTGCTGCCTCATTACTCTCAGTTTGCAGGTGTTCTCGATGCTTCGCTGCCCCTGCTGCCTTGGCACGGAGAAGACAGAGGACAGAGACCAGAGCCACCTCGTTCATCTTGGGTTTCTGTGATGGAGGTCATGCAGGAAAGCGCTCTTGCTCAGAATAAGTCGCCGGGAGTGACAGATGGAGTTGCAGAACGGGAGGGGAATCAGCTCAGCCTCAAAGTGTTTCATTTGTTTTTCATCTCGGGAAGGCGGCTGCAGGCACACTTCTGATGACAGCAGCCGCCAGGCTTACTTTATGGTTATGTAAGGAGCCCTGACTCCGTATGTTTGAATTTTACTACATCTTGATGAAACTGTGAATGTGTGCACTGATTAGGTGTTTATTGTAGGGTTAGACCAGGCAATATGTCTGAGCTTTGGTGTGTTTACTTTGCGAGAGCACGGTGACAGAAGAGCTGTGGTAGCCACATAATGAACATAAAAATAATGCACTCGAGCCATTTTATCAAGATATATTGAAATGCAGGAGACTGTAAAATATACTCACGTGCACACACATGCTGGAGTCTAGGAGGGGACAAAGAGCATGATGGGTGGATCCTGTCGACTATTTATGCAAGTCCATCTCCCAGAAATAATGTTCATATACTAATTAGTTAGTCATATACTAATTTGTTTAGCCAATTATCGTTTAATGGGAAATGTAATTGGTGGCTAAATTGTGTTCAGTTGACTGTTCAAAGTTTTTTAGAAAGTGCTACGTGCACTTACCAAACACAAAGTGCAGCACTTTAACAGAAGCAACAGTTTAAGACAACAGAAGCACTTTGGTTAAGGTTAATGAAAGATCACTGTTTTGGTTACATGTAAAAACAAGCGTGAAGTCAATGCCTCCACCAACCAATCAAGTTGCAGTTTGCATCCATGTGGGTCCACACTCATGTAGTCAAGACTTGAACTAATGGATTTAATCAAAGGTATTAAATGTACATTTTGGAGAAATTGAAGTTATTGCTATATTGACATTTAAGACTCCATTGAGTTCTGATGGAAAGCTTTGTCACATGCTTCACATATGGATGTCACTGCAAAAAAAGTCAAAAATTGTAAAATGTACAACGTGGCACACAGAAGATCTGCACAATCAGCACAATTTGAATTTCAAGATTAGTGTCACCAATTCAGCATCTGACCAAATGTGAAATACAGTCACAATCTCTCCTTCTCTTCTTCCCTTATTCCTGTTGAATAATGACCGTAAAAGGTTTTTTTTTTGTAAAATATTATGTCGCAATGAAGTTGACCTTTGACCTTTTGAATACAAAACGTAAGCACTTTATCATTTTATCCGATCAGACATTTGTGTGAAACTTGTCATAATTAGCGTATGAATTCTGGAGTCATGGCCATAAAGGTCACAGCAACCTTTGACCACCAAATTCTACTCAGCCCCCTCGAGGCGATCCTGAGATACCGTGATCACATGGATGGGAAGGACGGACGGACGCACGGACAGACAACTTGAAAACATCATGCCTCCGGCCACAGATGTTGCCAGTGCAGAGGCGTAAAAACATGCACTGAAAAAAAACTATATTGGTGTGAACCCTCTGAAGATAGAGCAGAGTCCTCACATACAAATGACTTATGTGGATATTAACATGTTCTTTCATATTGTAATTGCATGTAACCCTGTGTTAATCTAGATCTAACAACAACACAGATGCAAGTGAATCAGCTGAATCAGATTTATTGTGGATATGCAGGAGATGAAGGGAGGCAGGAGTTGAACGGTTTAGCACATGAAGCCGATGGCAGAACGGAGCCGAACTGGAGAGAGCGGGTAAGCAGAGGTGTAATTTGATTCTGAAGCACAGGAGACACAAGGTTAGTAAAACCAACAAAACTCAAGGAAGCAAATCACTAAGACAATCGAATGGGCTTAACATCTCTACCTAGACTGAACGATCTGGCGACGAGCGACTGGAGAGCTGGGGTTTAAATACTGCAGGTAAATGAGTTGATGAGGAGCAGGTGTGCTGGATGATCCAATCAGAGAGGAGCTGAGTGGATCAGGTAAAGCCCGGGGACAAACATAGAGCCAGACAAAGAGAGAGACTGAGACGCTAGGGAAGGGAAAAGGGGCAATACTAGACCAGGACCATGACACATATACATATATTTGAAAATGGAAACAGGCCGACAAAAGGCACAACCAGTGAGTCTGCTACTTAAACACATGAAGATAAGGCCATAATCCCTACAGGGACAAACGTATGAGTCATGTGATGAGGTCAGAAGAGGTCAGTTTTCATTTATGAGCTCGTCGTCATGTTCATCATTATATACAATATGCTTTCCTTCTCTTGTCTGATTGACGGTTGGTTGGGTTGGA
Organism: Centropyge bicolor; assembly: GCA_037975185.1. Classification (NCBI taxonomy): domain Eukaryota; kingdom Metazoa; phylum Chordata; class Actinopteri; family Pomacanthidae; genus Centropyge; species Centropyge bicolor. The sequence continues at coordinate 6,865,459 of JBBMOC010000008.1, read as the reverse complement.
TGCAACGTCAGGAAGATCAGCTGATCCGTCTCTTGGTATAAAGCAGCACATCAATGTTTAAAATGGTTTTCGATCTCAGCGTGTGTGGCTTCCTAAAAGACGAGTGTGGCCACTGATTCACTCACAGCCTCTCCAGCACAATGGAAATGATGAAGCTAGATATGACTGGTCACTGGGGTTAGAAAATAACTTGTTTTTGGAGCTGTTTTGGAGAGAAGAGTTCGGACCGAGGTTGTTAACATTTTGGGACAGATACGTTCATTTACACTGTTTCCTCATTATGTGATAAAAACCCTAATCCAGGCAGCATTATGATTCAATCAAAGCGCGTCTGCTGCAATTTAGTATCATACATGTGTAATATTCTAGGAGACAGAGGTTATTGTTATCAGCAGAGATATTTAAGATGAATGCAAAACAACACAGACTCGTTCTCACAAGTTGCCCCGTCAACGTGACAAAAACCCTGAGGGCGTATCGTCGGACGGCCATCGAGCTTGTCACAGTCGTCCTAATTGCCGCGCAAGAGCAGGGGGATACGCCTCAGACACAGGTCTCATTATTCTGACTTTTCATTTCACAAATACTTTGCAAATTCTTCCCTCCTGCCTTCAGCCCGCCGTCACTTATTGTTCTCTCTCTGAGCAGAGTAGTTCTGGATCATAAACTCCATCTCCTCGCATTTGCATATTCTCTCCAGAGCCACAGTGTGTGTGTGTGTGTGTGTGTGTGTGTGTGTGTGTGTGCGTGCTCGCCTCGGCTGTCTCCTCAGGTGAGAGGGTCGACCGCCGCGTAAAAAAAAAAAAAAAAAAAAAGAAGAAGAAGAAACGTTTCAAGCTGTGTCAATCGCGAGGACACCGCAATTAAGCAATGTGGCCACACCTGTTGTTTAAGGCTCTCGAATTTATTCAGCTTATTGTTGTGCCGTGCATTATCTTGACAATCTCTGCGGGCTTTAATTATTGAAACACTTTAAAGTGTGTTGTAGAGTTCATCAGTGCTCTGTAACACTCAACACAGGGCTGCCAAGAAAGAAACAAGTAGGTGGGCGGGGGGCAATTAGGAGTGTAGAGCAGCTTCCACTCAACTCTCGTCCCACAGGAATTCTGTCCTCACACTGTGGTTCCAGTCGATAATTCAGCCTCTGGATTTAACCATTTGTCATCGTATCAAAATGCCCATTGCTGCTGTGACTGACTCGTAGAGAAAGAAAAAAAAAAAGGCCGTCGGGGTGAAACGGTGCATCCAGGTTGACCACATGATGTCACAGCTCGAGCCACTCATCAGTGAGTTGAAGTGAGGTTTTCGAAGCTGCTGAACACTAAATGTCCTTACACAGCGGGAACGAAGCAAATATACGACGGGAGGAAGTGAGAGAACGAAAATGGAGTCTACTTCAACCTCAAGTGATGGCAAATTGGTGCTCCTGTTTTCTAAAAAGAAAAATGTTTTATCTGAACAGGTTAGCTTACGAGCTAAAGTAGCTTACCATAGATGAAAGTTAAAACAAAGACGTTTAACAAACTGTTTAAGCACACTCACCATCGTCATATGCGAGATCCGACGCTATGACTTGCGAGTTGTCATACAATTTTTATGTTTTTTATTAAAAAGCGCTCTGTTCTCCGACACATAAACAATCAGCCGGTCGGCCATGTTGGATACACCAGTGAATGTGACGGCTCAACAACACGCAATCTGATTGGTCAGAAGTGGACACACAGGATGCAAAACTTCGGAAAACTTCGGAGAAAACGTCGCTTGTATTGACAGGATACGAGTTCAAAAAAAAAAAATTGACGTCCAAATTAATCGCACGAAAAAAAACGTTCCCGGTGTGTAAGGACCTTAACGCTTATTAATGTTTTCTGATCTGCTGGCACATCATTTATCAGAGAGCAGCTACATGTGACTGTAAGAAAAATGAGTCACACCACCACCACTTTCTGATGTGTGAATGCCGTCCTCAAGGTTTGGCCACAAAAACCTCTTACGTGATAGTTTGGGTTTGAATGAGTTAAGGATGACAAGTTAACTTTGGAAATAGCAGCAGACAAAAAAAAAAGGCTAATTGATTGATACATAACTCTTGAGGCTTAGCTTTTATTTCAACGTGAACAAGGAACACCACTGACACCGTTCAATAGCAGACTGACATTGTTCACATTCAGCTTTTTTTTGTCACCAAGCAAATATTGACAGACGTCTTTTATCCGCTCCACAAATGCCCTTGATGGAGCATTATGTGTAGGTATGTTCTGTGAATGAATAGAATTCACTTGCCCTGTGATCAGTTTTCTGCAAAACCAAGCCAGCAGCTACACTGACTGAGATGTTGAACGACTGTTGGGGCTGGCTGACTGTGTATTATACTCCTCACACACACTGACTCTCAGGAGACACAGGGTTAGTAAAAGCCAACAAAACACAAGGAAACAAATCGCTGGAAACAGAGGAAATGTTTGCAGCGTCTGTACCACACTGGCAGACTGAAAGAGCTGGAGACCAGCGAGCAGGTGTGTGGGATGATCCAATCAGGGAGGAGCCGAGTGCGTCAGGTGGAGCCCAGAGTGGAGCCACACCCAGAGAGAGTGAGAGAGAGAGAGAGAGAGAGAGAGAGAGAGAGAGAGAGAGAGAGAGAGAGCAAGACCCAAGACAAGAAGTCTGCTGATTAAACACATTAAGATAAAATGATCAGAGTTCATCTGTTAGAGAAAAGATCCATTTTCATTCGTAAGCTTGTTGTCAATCTTATCATTATACACTGTAGATTTCTTTGGGCCTTTTCTTCCATTGTCTGATTGTTTGTTGCATTTGTAACCAGTGAAGAGACCAAGCATGCATTCATCAGCATGACTGCATTTGTTACCACAAGAGACATCAGCCAGTCCATCTCTTAGGACAAAGCGTCAGTGTTTAAAATAGTTTAGAGCTCAGCATGTGTGGCTTCACCATTCCTGTTTATTTCACCATGTCGTACTGACCTAACAAAAATGTTCTAGGCCCTTCTCCAAAATTCACTGTGATTTCTAAACATGGTCCTGTTTCTCAGCATCGCCTTGAGAGCAATCCACTAAGGATTTCCGCAGCATTACAACCAAAAGACATGGGAGTGGTTTGCTCCAGTTTGCCCATAGCCAAGACAGGACTATGACTATTTACTGCAGTGGCCTTCTTCCTCCATGTGCATGACACTTACTGTGGGGTCCTGATGTTAACTGTTCACTTGCTTGTAGTTTATTAGTTTAGTTAGAATTTAGTTAGTTTTATTAGTTTCAATATCTCAACTATTGGATGGATTGCCATGACATTTTGTACATGGTTCATGGTCACCAGAGGATGAATCCTCATGATGATCCAATGACTTTTCCTCTGGCACCACGATGGGGTCGACATTTTTGGTTTTATGTAAACGATGAGTGGATCCACTGTCAGACATTCATGTTCCCCTCTGTTGCACCGCACTTGATTATCCCTTAACTTTTAATCTAGTGTCATCATCAGTTCAACTATCATTAATCAGTTATGCAATATTTTGATCAAATACTTGCAAAACTAATGACGCCTCCATCAGCTGTGTTTTATGTTTAGTGGTAATTTGTAAGTGTTGCCATCACTGAATTCTCTCCACTGACCATGTGATATGGTTGAAAGCTATGACCTTGCCCTGAGATTGTTTTGTCTAAACTTCTTGGTTAAATTTAGGGAATGACAGCGACCTTGGTCATGAGTGACTGTTGGAAGGAAACAGGAAACAAACAGTGGTCTGCTGGTTTTTGTCTCTGATAGTAATGTCATAAGTAACACGTCAGCTAAACGTAAACACATCTGAATCATGTCTGTCTTTTGTCGTGTGAGGACAGTCTGTGTTTTTCTCATATCGCTGCCGAGGAAAGCGGCGATGGAATAATGTACATGTTATTGTTTGCCAAGGTTTACCCTAACCCTTTTTTGATTACTACTGAATGTCAGAGACTTAAGTATTTATGTAAAGGCTACAACTATGTGTGGAAAAAAAAGCAAAAACAAAATGAAAAATCCCCTTCAAATGTATTTTTAAAACTAATAAATCAAAAGCCTTTCTAAGCACACGGAACTATTTTGCTGCTATTCACCAGCCACACAAAGGAAATCACAGAGTGTCTGCTCATTAAATGGATGACTTGGATATTTTTAGTCTGTAACATGTTGTTATGAATAAATTATCCTATTCCAGAGTGGCTGCAGAGCGAGTACGATCAGTCAAACCGTTTCCTCTTGAACACATATAAAAGCATGACAGTGTTGTCGAGAGCACAGAGCGTAAAGGTCACATCAGTTCAACACAAACACCATCTACAATTCCATCATCCACTGCCATTTATTAGTATCAAACCACTGCTACAAAATTACATCAAACATGATGAAAATGGACTTGCATACGTGCTATACACAATGTAAGCTTGAAAGTAATTAAAGTACATGAATTTTCTTAGTTCTGGACAAATATCAATATATATTTATATATATTATATATAGATATATCAATGCCACTTAAAGCCATATATATCATTCCAGTGATCTAGAGCCTATAAATGTACAACTATATCCCTGGTGGCTAAAGGACCTTCATACACATTTGGGTAAACATTTCTGTTCCAGACTTCTCATCACATTATTTTTCAGCATGACGACTTGAAGGTTCCAATAAAACAAACAAATTTTTTTAAAAAAGAGAGAAATAAAAATCCATTAAGAAAAAAACCTGCAACCAGCAACCTTTTAATGTCCATTCCCATTTTTTTGCAAAAAGAACAAAAAAACAAAAAACGGCAAATATATTCAGTTTTACAGGAAGAAACAGAGGGGATGCTGCACCTCATACTTTGAACTCCATTTAAACACAACACTGCAGACACGCAGGCCTGTGATGAACCGGTGCTACAAAGAACTGATTCACTGTGTCATCCAGCGTGTGTGAAACAATGCGTAATCTGCCGACGGAGGCATGAAAACAAATAAAATAGGATTACATTTACTGTCAGTCAAATGATGACTTTTTTTTTCTACGGCAAACCCCGTTCAGTCCTTCATGAAAAGTGACAATTGCCCGGGAGCTTCACGTGAAAACACTTCGCAGCGTGGGATTCAGTCATCGGCGCCATGGAGAGACCTGGCTCAGATAGCTTGCTTTAAAACCCGGGCATTATCTCAGGCTCTGCATCATTGCCTGGCAACTTATTTTCCAGTTCAGTGGAAATAATGAGGGACAGGTTGACAAATACTTGATGCAACCTTTTTTTTTTTTTTTTTTTAAATAGCACGTCCCTCCCTACGTTGGCAGCTGCCACACTATCAGAGGGATTTCAAAGAAAATGGAGAGTCACACCAGTCAGAAATTACTAACTGTTTTTGGACCAATTGAAATGTTTGAGAGAAAAGAAATAGGCCTATTTCAAAAAAAGCAGAACATTTTTTTTCCCATTTAGAACTGAATGAAACTTGCAGCCTGGTTATAGAGAAAGAAAATTCAACTTTTTTTTTCTTTTTTCTCCTTCCTCTTTTTGCCTGCGTTTGACAGGAGGGGCAGCTTTTTCCTGCTGTGCAACAAACATATCTACCATACTGAATGCTGGCACTCAAGAAACAGAGGTTTTTTTGATACTGACAACTCAGTATGCTGCTCAGGGAAGTAGGATGGCGACTGCGGGAGCCAGGCGGCGGCTCCACTGTGTAGCATGACACAATCTCCCAGTTACAACTGACAAAGGCACAGGAAGGCTTTCATTAACCGCAGGGTCAGGAGGAATCCCTCTCTCACCACCGCTCCGTCTCTCTGTTCACGCTGGCTGCAGACGTTTCGTGAAGAGCCCGACAACTCTTTTGACCGTGCTAATCATTTCCACAACCTACAGTATAACGCCGCCTTAATTTTGCTGCAGGTTAACGCTGTTTTACATAAATTAATTTGCAGGACATGAACTGCAAACATCCAGTAGTGAATGGTCAAAAATCACAACACACTGAAAACAAACGCTGACAGGTTGAATACTTGTATTAGCCGCGATAGAAAATAACTCCATGTCAGTATTTATTCACGTTTGTCTTTTAAGACTGTAAATGTCATCAGCTTTCATCGCCAACAGTATCCCAGTTTGTCACCGTGTTTCCTCTGGAGTCACGCATCATCTGGGAAAAATATTCCTCGCTGTTTGTTTAAACTCTTCTTTTTTGTGTGTTAAGATCGTCAGGTACAGTATGTCAATCACAGAAAAGATGAACAAACGTGCTCATCAAACACGTCCCTGTCTGCGCCGAAGAAGAGAAAAGAAACAAGTGAGGATAATTCGTCTGTACAGTTTGACCTGATAAGATCCAGGATGAAGGTGATTTGAACCCTGCTTCTGTTTCCCTGGAAGATAAACACACACGATTACGCTGAACTTTCACTATGCTTTAATCATAATTACTCAATTATGATGACGTTTAACTATTTTTGAGTCTTTTTTTTTTTATCTGTATGCTATGCTACTCAGGGGTTACATGTCAGAATAACTTGTTTCATGAGACCACTTGTCTTCAAACAAGTATAAATACATGTGGTTAAATATCTGTAATCTACATGGAGCTGCGGTGTTAAGATATCAAATGTTTGGTTGATGTTGGAAAAAGCCAATGAAGAGAAAATTAAGCGAGCACATTGAGCTTGTTGTGGCGATAATGCTCCAAACAAGGGTCATGATTGATAAAATACTTTAAAGGCACATTCAGTACAGTACTTGTCCCCCTCCCAGAGTTTAAGCAGCCGCTGTTTCATAAAGCAACAAATGCAAACTTTCTATTAAATGCACTGGAACAGGAGAGTGTGGTTCAGAAACGTCGGGGTGAGAGGAGGAGGAGGCAGATTCATGGTGGGGATCGCGGGGCCGTAATAATACGCGGCAGCATGAATATTTAAAATCCTCTTATCTTAAATTTAAAAGTGGAGAGATTTCCCCCCCCCCCCTCCGCTGTCAGCTGGGAGCGTGAGGTGGAGCAGTGATCTCTGCAGGTGGGTGGCGTGGCCTCTTTTCAGCTCGTACATCAACATGACTTTTTCCACTGAACTTTTTAAGAGGTAGGTCACACGACCGCGGATGTTTTAGTGAGAAGTTTATTCAGGTTATGGGGATACTCGAAAGCCTTGTGCTGTCGGGGAAAAGAAAAAAAAACATATGATAGACCCCAGATGCATTATGGGACGGAATGATTTGGGTTTTTGTTTGTAAATGTCTCCAGATTATTTATATAGAGCGACACACTCCAGTCGATGACGATGATGCAGTGAAGTGTGGTTAATCTATGTGCGGTGGCATCTGGCCATCTGGGCTCAGGAGGATTTATACAGAGTTGGAGGGCAGAGGAGAGGGGATCAAATATGTATGATATGGCAAAATTAAGATGACTCAATAACTCAAGCTACGCCGAACGAAACGAGAACAGTCCCGGCAGAGTCTGAGCCAGGATCGTCCAGCGTGAGGTTCAAAAGGGCCGGGCAGTACTTTGAGAGGGGAAATAAGGTAAACTGAGAAAACTGCTTTAGCATATGATTATCAGAGAATCGATATGCATTTGTTTTTTCGATAACTCAAAACAAATGATGACTTTTAGGAAATTTTAAAATTCCTGTGACTCTATAGCGTGATGAAGTTCATCCTTTAGTTTCATCAGGTTTGTCAGTGCCACCACAAATTATATTTCATTCAGGATTTTGCTTGAAGTCAAAGAATCTGATAACTCATCTGTATTTAAAAGAAAAAACAGACCAACTGTCGCTTGCATGTAGCCGTGAGACCTAAAATTACCTTTGCATTATTGGAATCATGAAATAAAAAATGGAACTGTATAAAGCTGTGACAGTTCCGTTGTCGTCTACGTCTTCAAAGCTAAAGACTGAGCCACAGCCCGAGCGCAGAGGCACCAGCTTGCAATGCAGTTTTCTATGTTCATTAGGAACAGACAGTTCATTTTGTAGTTTAGCTAACTCATGTTAACACAGCTTTTTTTAGGGGGAAAACTGGGTGCATGGAGAATGTGGTGAAAGAACAGTTTTAAGGAGGCTCTCGAACCCTGTCCCAGTGATACTGACAACCCCTTTGAGTGCTCATTAACCGAGATATGGATTTACATTGTAACATGAAGACTTTTATTGCAAATAATAGTGATTCGATAGAAGGGACTTGTTAATACCATTATTCAAAATAATCAACATCCAGTACATTTCATATGGAATACTAGCATGGTATTAACTGCTTAGACAAGCAACCAACATAACTCCAGACTGTCACCAATGTGCCACAATAATCATCATGACTCTGAATAGCAGTTGTTTTAGTTCATCAGCAAAGTTGACTCAAATAAATCACAAACAAACATAGCCTGGTGGTCTGTAGGAGGTATGTATTTTTAGACCAGATTCAAGAACCAAAGGTTTGGAAAAAAACTGGTTCCATTCATAAAAAGTATGAATATCTGTAAAATGGCCACCTCAAAAACACAGGTTAACTTTGACATGCAGCACAACCATACTCTCTGCACATCGTCAAACACGCAAGTGTGTGAAAACTATGACTACACACTGGCTCTAAAGATCAAAAGGTATCCTATTTTCTCCAAATATACACACATTGATTCTGTTCTATAATACTGTTATATTGGTTCACACCCTCTCCCTTTCAAAAAGTAGGTAATTTGATTGCAAACATTGTTCTTTTCAATGTACTCGTCTGACAAAAAAATCAACAACAGTTATGGCATCTAAATGAACCCGACAACATTATAAACTATGCCATACTGTGCCTCATTCAAATAAATGTCACATATCCAGTTTTACATGTTTCAAATCTATTTTTTATACATTGTTTTCATAAAGGAAGAGAATAAATATACTTCTGACGCATTTTCATTATACGCTAACATTTAAACAAGATCATATGGTGCAGTAGTTTCATAATTTGTAAAACAAGCTGATAACAATTTCAGTACAAACAATAAAAGAAAAGAAAATGTTTAGCAGACCTTAAAACAAATCATCACAAAACGTAAAAGTAATAACAGTGTTTGTGCTTTAAGTCTTTTAACTGCGATGGCTATTTCTCTATAGGTTTGCAGTTACAAGTTCTTGTGAAAATACTGTGTGAACTCGGGCACTGTTAGTCCCTTCGGCCGCGGGGCAAAGTACAACACAATCCAAATCCGAAACAAGGCCCGCAAACATGTTAACCTGCACGACAAATACTGCATTTCTATCAGATGCAACTGGCTTATTTGAAGATACCTGTGAGAGTTGAGAATTTCTTTTAATGCCTAATTTGAAAGATAAGTCAGCTGTAGGTCTATGAACATTCAGTAATCAGTAGTGTGTCAAACAAATGAGTCGTATCTTATCGAGAGCTTCTGGAAGTGTCCTTTTGAAGGAGGTTCGTTGAATGTCTATGGTGCTATTAAGGCATTACAGTACAGTATCTCTGTTTAGACCCATGGATTGAAGATACTCGAGGATGAATATGCCGTGACAGTCTCGTCAAAAAGCAAACCCTTACAATAACATTGCTTTTGAGTCTTGATATGGTTGATTCCAGTGAACAAAAAGCCACATTTCCTCCTATTAAACGACCTCATGGTTTAATTTATTCTCAACTCTGCTGGATGTTCACCAGTCCTTCAGACACTGTTCGGGTTTTTATTATACTAAAATGGACGCTCATCTTGGAGGAGCTGTTAGCGCTTTAGGCCGTGTTGATAATGAGGAGCATGTTCATAAGCTTTATTTTGTTGATCATAATGAACTCAGATTGGAACCAAAGCAGATTTCACTGTTGTCCTTTTTTATAATTCATCAAATACGTCGGTGTATTTGCCAGAAATCTGAAGTGACATGACCTCTGGCTCTCTGGACCTTTTCCCACTAACCGGTACAATAAGCAGATACATGTACTGTAAAATATTTAAGTATTGAGTTATCGCTAAAGAAAAACAGAAGAATAAAATACGGTGCTGCAGAATGCTGCTTCCCCAGAATCCATTATCTAAGTACCATGCCAGAAGTTGAAGCCAAGAACTTCAAGTGACCCGCAGTGTGCAGCTGTGAGTTTTCAACCAGTGGATGATCAGTAGGTACACAGCAAATTCAGAGACAAGGCCCTCCGCTTAGACGCCCACTGGAAGTGGCATTTTTCAAAGAACTGCATCTTTAAAAGGAAAGCAGTTAAAACAGTTGAACTTGGGCTCCGCTTTTCTTTTTCTTCCCAACTACAACAGTTTGTTGCAACATTCATGTATGTGGACACACTGAAAAAAACGTATGGAGGATATACTGTTGTATTTATATTTTCAAGAAAAATGTAAACATAGGGCAGCGATGTTCCTCCCTTCGTACTGTACAAAGTCATGAACTGTGTTAATGTTCTTGGTCGAATGAGAAAAGCTGGTCCCACTTGAAAACAAAAGCCTACACTATATTAAAATATAAAGATACAATACAGTATACTTTGCTACTTTGACGGCTGCCTGATCAAATCTGTTCGGCAGGCATAGTAAATGAAGGACCCATTTCAGAATACAACAAAGCACACCTTCAACACTGTTCATCCATCTACTGAGTACTCATGACAATACAGGTCCTGAAAAAGCCCTGCCTTTTTTGTTCTTTTGTTTTTTTTTTGTGTTTTTTTCTGTATTTTTTTAAGTACACTCCATAATCTGAATTTTGTATTGTTAGGAATCTAAATGTCTTTCCTTTGTTCGACAAACCCATAATACATTCAATACAACATTGGTATGGTAATTCTGTGTACTGAGAGACTTGGCACAATCGCGTCTTTTTAGCCATGTACAAAAATGGATGAAAATGTCAATTTTGCGCCATCGCCTCTCAGAGAAAGAGGCAAGAAAGTGAGTTGTTTGGGAAGTTTGGGGGCTTTTGATATGAGTGGAGGCGGAGTAAGGGCTGGGGCTGAGCACTGATTCACAAGGTGGTCAATTGATCAGAAAAAGAAGAGAGGAAATAATAATAATAATAAAAAAAACATCATAGTATTTACATGACAGAAATTTCACCAAAAAGCAAAGGAAAAAAAAAAATTCCCCACACAAAGTAACGCTGATTATTTTCCCCTCACGGCTTTTCAACAAACTGTACCAGATTGGATTCCAGCCATCAGCAATGTCAAAAAGGATTCATAAATGCTCTCGACAGTCATTGTGTCTGGGCTGGGCTCTGCTAGTACACGCTGATGAAGGAGGAGAGAGCCAGGACCAGGTATCGGCAGGCCAGCGGGACGTACGCGCTTCCTGTGCTCCCATAGGGTGCAGTGTTGGGCGCTGTGGGCAAGGAAACAAGAGAAGCTCTGATTAGTTGTGATTGCACTTTCGCTCCACACCCACCATTTGAAAACCAACAGTCGGCTTGATACGGTGCTTCCAGATGAGGCCGTAGAGGCTGGAATTACTGGGCTGCTGGTTTGGAGTTGGATTCTTCATCTGTAAGAGAAAGTTACACTTCCAAACTCTGCTGTCACTTTATGTTCTGAACAGTGGTGGGGGGGGGGGTCGTTGGATCCTGGACGATAAAAGTACCAACACCACAATGTCAAAAAATATTCCATTACATTAAAATAGTGCATTTAAAATCCCAGTACAGTAGTTAAGTATCAAAATGAAAAGTACTCATTCAGCAGAAAATGGGCCCCTGTGACTGATGTATTGTCATATATATTACATTGTAGACTGTTGATACCGAGCATGTTGTCGAGGTGGAGCTCCTTTGAACTACGTCATATTCAGTTAGGTGGTTTAGTTCAGTGGTTTAGTTCAGTGGTTCATGAGGTATAGAAATATTTTATAACCTTTGCTTTTCTGTGAGATGCAGGAGAGTTTTTCCTCTTTGGCCAAGTTGAGTCTTTGATTGAACTATTGGCAACTCATAACCATTTAAAATGTTAGAGAGGCCCCAACCAGTCACAACTTTTTTGTAATGAGTCACAAGACAAAAAGACTGGTAACCACTTGTTTAACCTTTCCGATGACTTGTATTTTATAAGGTCATCATCTACTTTTTAAATGTAACATCTTGAAGCCTGTACACACTCCTGCAGTAACACAGGTGTTTCCTGATTGGACCTGTTCTCAGAGTCTGAGGCTTGACTGACAGCTCGTTGTGCTGTGATGGGTCTAATCAGCCTGAGTAACTGAAAACACCTGTATGGGTGAGCAGAGGCTTTAATCTGTCTTTAATTTTAAAGTGACAGTATTTCCCTCTGAAATGTTATGGAGTAGAAATATGCGGCACTATTAAATGGAAATTGCAAGTTGGGTGTCAAAACACTTATTCCCCTTTTCCCCTCTTTCATATTAGAGGTACAAAAAAAGCCATCAGCAGAGAGGAGGAGAATAGATGAGGGCTGCACGAGGTCTTTTTTTCCCCCACTTTCCTATCGAAGCTTTGTTTTGTGCTGTTTGTGTTTCTCTGACCAGCGGACAGCCACAGTAATATGAACAGGACTCTCCTGAGAGCTGCGTCAGGCGGGCAGAGAGGGAGAGGGCAGCCTTTCATTTGGAGGGGCTACTCTGCCTCCTCAACACAGACACACTCTTTTAGCTTGTAGCTCAATAAAGCACACCTCACAGGTTACAAAACGTGCTCTCCCTCAGCACACACACACACACATATATGCCTGCATGTACAGGTCACATGCATACCTGCACACACACACCCACAGAGCGCAGCAAGGCAGTGCAAACAGGCTCGGCTCTACCAGGGGAAATCATGTGGTGCACAGCCCATATCAGCAGGGTGCCTCTATTTACAAGGCCATGTAATTAGTTCACAATGTAACTCCTATGATGTGGACCTCATGTTGCACAAACACACCCGGCAAAGTGGGCGCCTGCACAACCGCACACGTTGTACACACATACACAAACAATCATGAACATATAAAGTCAATTTCTTCATGCATTTCTGAGCTTAGCAATGACTCGTTTTGCAGAAGAGGATTGTTATCCCGCCGCTCTGCTGTTATTGTGGACTGTGTATTTATTCAATAAGAGCCCGAGCTGGTTGTCATTACAGCGGCATATGGCTGTTGGTGTGTTAGAAATAAATACAATAGTGGAGAGATTGATCTTTTTTTACAAACATAATAGCTTGTTGGTGACAATTTTAACAGGAGATGCCACAGAGAGAGAGACACAGAGAGACACACACATCCCATTATCACCTGTCACAGCACTGCTTTTACCTGATATTTTCAAGCATTATTTGTCGGCACTGAAGTTGTTTACCTATTAGAGTGAAAACTATAGCCCCGGTGACAGGCGGAAAAAAAGGGGGAAAGGGAAAAGAGGAGCACAAATGGGTGCAGATTCTGATGATGTGTGTGTGTGCGTTAGGAGCATGGCTGGCCTGTGTGAACTGCAGCCTCCCTCTTCTTTCTCCTTGTCTCTGCCTTTGTCTCCCCTCTCTCTCTCTCTCTCTCTCCCCCCTCCCTCCTATCCAAAGTACAGGATAATGACACACTTTTCCTGAGCTGTGAGAGCGAGCCGAGAAATGGTAACCATAGCAACAGCTGCTGTCCTGCTCAGCCGGTCCACTGCTGCCGGAGCCGGCGAGCGTTGCATTGTGCTAGCCACGCTAGCAAAAATCATTTGGGTGTGTGTGTGTGTGTGTGTTTGCGATAGTGGGTGGGGAACGGGCAGAAGCCACTACTTCCCTTCCTCGGTATCCTCATCTGATCGGTGTCAGTGTAGTTCCTGGCTCAGTAGATGCTGCAGTAATCACATTAATATCTTGTACACAACTGCTTTTCATGCGGCAGTTCAGGGAGCTCACGAGGTAATTACTGGATCTCTGCTATGACTAATGTTGACTGGGCCGGAGAGCGTAACAATAAACCCCTCGGTGCTCCAGGAGGGGAAGTGTTAAGTGAGGGTGGGGGACAGTCGGTGTTACTAGGTTCCTGCCTCCTCACAGCGTTTGATTTTGGGCTTGTTTAATATCTCTCTGTGTCACTTAGAAAAGCAGGGGCCTCCATTGTTTTGACTGTGTGGGTTGTAACTTGCCATTTTAATTAACTCCCCAACCAGGAACTGCCTGCAACACCATTACTCTGCTTATTAACATGAAGGGAATAGAAGGGGAAAGAGAAAGACAGAAAGCGAGCGCCAAAGAAAGGCAGATACGAGGGAGAGGAAGGGGTAATCAAAGGAGGAGAGAGCCGGGAGAAAAAGACAGTGATTGAAAGGGGTGCGAGTGTGAGGCTGTGGCGGACAGGAGAGAGAGGAAGAAGAAGAGGAGGGGGGGGACGCTGACTGAGCTCTACCTCTTTGGGGTTTGAATTTAATTGCCATGTACATCAGCACCGAGCTACAATGAAGTACCAGAATCCCAGACAATATATCATAGAGAAACCAACAGTGTCAAGATGCGCAAACGCTGGGAAGACAAGCAGCGTTCCAAAGGGAGAGGAGCAGAGGAGATAAGTGGAGATGAAAGCGATACGCTTCAATTACTGTTTTGCAACCGAATTGAAATGAAAAACTTGAGCCTCCCCAGCTCCAGCCAGAGTCATATGAAAATAACAATCCCTGGCTCTCTCCTCTGATTCTGGACTCGAGCCATCAGCTTTAAATAGTGTGCTGGGAGTGTGAGCCCTCTCTCATTCTCTCTCTCTTGTCCCCCCCCCCCCCCTCCCACATCTCCATCGACAGCAGTTTTGTCACCCACATATCATATGCACAACAAATGCTAAGGCCTTGAACCTCAGTCACTGTTGACACCGATAATGAATCATACTGAAATATGCAACAGTGACACTCCATGTCGGGTTTGTGTTGAGTATCAGCTCGAGTGTTTTGCACTGCACTGTAATTCACTGGAACATCATCATTCATTAAGTAATAGCGTGAGCTCCTTTCCCTTCCTCTTCTCAGCCCTTTAACCGTCGCGCACGCTGCTTCTGTCAGGTTTGTGCAAATCCATTCAGAAATCCTCAATCCTGTGTTTGCTCGCCTCAAGTTTCACGCGTGTTCCGTAACGCACGTGTGAAAATGCAAGAAGGCAAGAAGAATAGAAGAAAATCTCCCATGTTTTTGTGTTGGATTGATTCTCCAATTCGTTCGTCGTTTAGCGGATGATTCATCCCCTGAGTTGGTCGTATCCTCCGAGCAGGCTGTCGTGAGCGGCACACAGGCGGCAGCTAGCCAGGCAGCATCCCAATCCCCCCGAGGACACGGCTTCAGAGATGGGCTCTTCTGAGCAGGGGGGGTGTTTGGGGGAGGGGTTCAGTGTCCTTGACCATCAATCAGTGGCCTCTGGTCCTCCCCCCGCCGCTCCCCCGAGAGAGCCCACATGAGACACTCCTGAGCCAGAACTGATCCTGTACACACCATGCTGTAAATCGGGCTAAATCCCCCTACATGCAAGGTTCACAGCCACCACCAAGGGTGTCTTTAACACACTACAGCACACACTAGAAGCAGCCTCTTTTTTTCTAGGGCACTGCACTAGTGTTTGGTAAAGACTCTAAATGAAATCTCATGCAACGCTCATGACATTTGATGAGGGGACGCCGCGAGTTCCAATATGTGCCGCGCTTCATCGTCTTTTAAGTGACTCGCACATCGAGAGTGTGCAAACACTTTATAGAAGGCGATGAAGACATTCTCCATGCTTTACCTCACTTCAGTCCCCTGACAGTGAAATACACTCGTCCCCTCCATCATTCATCTCGCACCCTCTTGCCTGTAGCAGCTCGCCATATTGAGTCGGCGCACAATTGACTTGCCGACCCATCAGCTCATTCATCCATTTCTCCCTCCATTCCTCCTGTTCTTGTACAAGCAAAATGTTCATCATGACCAGATATGATGTTCAAAACTCATCACCTTCGTCTCCCGCTATGATCATCACACACTTCTGCTCCACGGAGCCCTCATTCACGCGGACCTTCGAGCTCATTAGCCCCACCAATCGTTTGCATTAGTGCTAGTAATGAAAAGCCTCCATTAATAAGATGGCCTTCAGAGATCATTTACCCTCCTCCGCCTCCCAGTGCTGCCATATCCTCACCCCACCCCTCCCTCTCCTGCCTCCACATCCTGGTACCTGCCGGTTATCAACACCCAGCAGAATGCTTTTTGGGGCTGGAGCCGGGCTCTAATAGCTCCTCTCAGCATCAGTATCTAACTGGAGAGTGAATGAGAGTGAGAGACGGGTCACCTGATAGCTTACTGAGTGAGCTGGGGGCTCTCGATTGCAGGCAGGCTTTGGCCTTCAGCTTGACTTAATCAACGCCTCTGCGGGGTATCTGGACACATAAGAGAGCCCTCAGCGCAGTGTGAGACGGAGGAAGGAATCCGGACACAGAAGGCATTTCCGGCGTTCTCCACACAGATACCGTACCGTTTTATTATTGATCGACGTCTCACTGTCTCACTCCTCCCCCTTAAGCAGAGATCCTATATGTGTGTTCCTTTTATTAGAATTGAACAGCGAGGTTATGAGTCTGGCATTCAAGAGAATCCAAAATTCAAAGTGACCCGCACGTATGTTTATTGCACCTATCAATTCAAGGACATGCTTTATGCAGGAAATCAATGAGCTTGCAAATGATGTACTTTATATGCATGCCTGATGGATAAATCTCCATTTTTAAAATGTTTTATGAATTTTCCCTTGTAGGTTTTTTCTCTCCCTCACTTTTTCTAAATTTAGAGGGTAAATCCACATCAGCACATTCTGGGAATAAACAACAACGACAAAAAAAAATTGCAGTACAGTGTGGATTGATACTTTAAGAGAGCATTTTTAATCAAAGCATTTTCAAAAGCATAATTACTCCATGACTTTGGCTGCTCTCGCTAAATCTGTTTAATGTTAGAGGCTTAATAAAATGCACAGGGACGCAAACAAATGGCGTCAGCATGTAGCAAGTTCCTGCAGCCCCACATTTCCTTTCTCTCCCTCTCTATAATAATCTTCCTCTCATATTTGGGTCTCTCACTCCGACTATCTCTAATAATTCCCCGTGCCGCCCCCCCCCACCGCGTCGCTCCCTCACTTTTTAATGCTTATCAGAGTTTTATTTCTGCTGCAGGCCCGGGGATTTTGCTGAGTCAGCCGCCGCTTGGCTACTGCGCCCCTGTGATGACGGCGACAATCTGCCCGGTTATGAGGAATGTTGACGACAAACAGACGCTACTTGCATCTCCATGAGCTGCTCCATCAATACAGGCCGATAACATCTGATCTCCAACCAGGAGGCGACCCTCTCTTCCTGCCCTCTCCGCCCCGCCCCCTCTCTTTCGCCTGTAGCCTCCTAAAATAGCAATTCCCCGCTGTTATGTATGTAGGATTATGATAAGACAGCTCTCTTTTATCAATTTCCATTATGGTGCTGATAACACAGCAGGCCTGAATGTGGAGGGTTAAGTGCATTTTCTTCTTGATGGATATAAGATAACTTTATCACTGCAGACTGCCTGGTTATCACAGTTCACCTGGGGCTAGTTGAACCTGACTGGAATTTGCTCACGCTGAGCATCTCTGCACAAAGCACGGCACGGGCAGCAGCCAGAATTTGCTCAGATGGTCATACTGTATGCAGAGCAATCCATATTTTTTGTTCATATTTACCTACCCTGAGCTGTTAATTGATTTCTCTCAGATCAATTCGCTGGTTTACAGAAATTGTTGGACCAAAAAGGGCCAAATCAATTGCCAAGTGATTAGCATGTGCAGTGGATTATTTCTAGCCGAGGTGCTGCACAAGACTCGAGGCTGCGCGGAGGAGAGGCACAATTGAATGGAGGCACCCGCCATATGTTTGCGTTAATTATTGCTAGCTCAAAGTCTGCTTTAGATAGTGTACGCCCATAGGCTGTGTGAGTGTCACACATGAAATATTCCTTTATTACGCCAAGACAGAACCCGAGGCAGTGAATGCACTCCAGTCTCTACTCTCCACCTTGTTGCTGACTGCCTGCGGGAAGTTCAGATAAAAGCTATAGTGTCCTGAAGTGAACACCATTGATTCAGAGGGGTATTTTATACAGCAGCTTGAGACAGTACAGGAACTGCCTCTCATACAAACAGACACACAATACCAAACTCAGTCTTGTCTCTGTGATGTGTGAATATTATCCTTTTCTAATTCACAAACTGAGGGATCTGTTAAGTAGTTAGCAGTTCAAGGTCTTAGAATTGGATAGAAACATTCACAACCTGCCAGCATCTTCTGCCACAGTGTCTGCCGCAGCTTCACGGACATTAAAAAGAAAACAAAACAAAAACACAAGATGATGCTCTAATGCTGCACGAACGGCTCTCTTGACACATGGAGCTTGGGGAGATTGCAGTCCGGAATGAGAATGAATCCCTTTTTATAGTGAAACTAGACAACTAATTGCGCTCCTGTTAATTAATTCTTAATAGCCTGTGTCTGCTCTCCTGGAGATGGGCTGCTTTGAAAAGGCGAAAAAGTAAGTCACTGATGTCAAATGCACTTAATCAAGAGAGCATATTTAAAGCAGAAATTAGGAGTGAATTTGACATGTGTCATGTTGATGCTCTTCATGTGATGTTTCTGTGGGTTCACTGAAGAAACACAAAGGACGCAGCCTATTGAAGTGCTGCACTGAAGATTCACATTACCGAGGCAAGCCTTCTTTATATGTGTCTACAAACAACACAGTGAAGAAATATAATGAAGAAATATAGTGTGCATGGCAGCAGTGAAAGATTTTCTGTATGTAAGCTGTCTGTGAGGGGGGAAGTGCTTACGATACGAGAATGTATCATTATTATTATTATTCTTTAAAAATATTCAGATCTTTTACTTTATTAGAACTAAAAATCTGACATTACAAATCTTTTTGAAATGAAAACATAAGAATTTTGTACTATGCAGCATAATGTACATATTACTGGATTAGTATCAGGGATGCATTAAGATGTAAGCATCATTGTAATGTTGTAAATGATCGAGGTGGGTCTGACTTTACTATTTAACCTACAGCACTGTTTGGTAGTTTAATCTAAAATGTGTTTTTATTTTGCAAAAATCATTATATGTAATGTAACTTTAAGATTAAACACCTGGAACCACGGGCTTGAGCCAGACACTGTTTTTCTGCAAAGGGTTAAGCCAAAAGGGTTGAGAGTCACTGGATTAATCTTTCATCTTTCATTGTATTTTGTAAGATAATTTGATGTTTTTTAATGTAAAATCTTAATCGGAAAAGTAACAAGGAACTATAGCTGTCCTATGTCCTATTCCTCAGGGACATAAATGGAAATACTCAAGTACAAGTACCTCAAAACTGTAAAAGGTCCTTAAAGGTGCAGTGATTCTAATGCAACATTTTTAGTCAAATTCAGTAAATATCTAGTCGAGGTCTGCTACCTGTTCTGTGTTTGCTGAAAAAAAAAATGGTTTCACACCTGTAACTTTGGTTTGGATCAAACTGAAAAGTCAGAAAGTCCGGGCAAAACGAAGCAGGTGTGAAGGGGTCTTTGCTTTCCACCACTTAGGCAGTACCCTTCTAAGTGTGTCTAAGCTGCATGGGTTTGGCTGCTTTTTTGAAAGCCTTAGAAAATCAAATCGACAAGTCAAGGTGGTTCAATGCCCCGCAAAATGCTGCCAAATAAAAACAATGGGTGCATTTGAAAATTAAGTGTGACGCACATTCGATTTGAGTGCCATCCAGGCATTAGACCACTATTTGGAAGTGCAGAGTTGCACGCACTCTGTTCAATGACAATAACTATGTGACGACTGGATGTTACAGTAGTTGTAGGAATAAAAGGCAGACAATATCGCCTCACGCTCAAACATGTCAGATTCTTGCAAAAAGCCCTTAACTCTTATCTGCTCCTCCACACAGCCTCCTCCCCACACTCCAAATCCACTTTAGCCTTTCCTCTGTAGGCTTATCCTCTCTGCCGCACTGACAATATCGATATGCAACTTTCATGGCTGCATAAATACCAGAACTGATGATGGTGACGCATGCTCTTTCCCTTTGATGTGGGACTGCGCTCGGCGACCGCGGCTCCCAAGTATGTGAGTAGCACTCCCTCCACCTTTGTATTCTTGTTTTTCACACGAGGTCAAACATTATTGACTGGAATCACTGAGGGGAATAAGTCTGTGTTTACCGACAAATTGGACCGGTGGATTGACCCCCGGTTCAACTCTGCTGGGTACCAGGAGCAGCAAATATCAATACATTTGGTAAAACACACACATCTCCCGTCGTAGCTGAAAACAGGGCGGATGGATTCGCATTTGCATACAGCATTCATCGTCAAGTTGACTCACGGTTTCTCGTGACAGCGAATGTGAGCACAGGAAATGTCACATCAATTATATTGCATTCATACCATTAAAGGCAATTATGGCGCAATGTAAAGGGTCACAAAGTGGCCACATAAAAAGGGGCTAATGCCATCTGTCGAGAATATAATGATCAAAGTTCCACCAGCAATTTCAAATATGCTGTTTTATTGGCTAATAAGAGACAGGATTCTATTACTGAGCTCCTTCATCAATGCTAATTTGTCAATTCTGTTTCAAAGTCAGGATGTTATTCGACACATGCAGCATGCTGAAATAAATAAGTTCTACTTCAGATAAAATATATGATGTCAAAACAATAACAATCTTACTCTCTAAAAAACCCCTTGTAAAGACTTCATTGCAGACTTGCTGAACCCGTAAGGAGTTCGACCACAGATTGTGAAAGGTAACAATAATAACAATAGCCAGCAATCTCAACACGCTCTCCTCGTGTGACTCATGACGACTGTGTCACTTCAGTCCGGCAGTATTCAGCTGTCATTGAATCATTTCTCACCCTGAAAACAGAATTAGTCAATCTGGAGTCAACACCACATACAGCATCTCCAGAAGTCTGATCTGATGTCTCTCTAGTATAAAATGTCCAGAAATAAAGGAGAAGGCTGTTGATATTCTATATTACTGTTACTGTCAACACATTCCAAGAATAGACCACAACAAACAATGTGTTGGTCCGTCTCCTAATCCTGTCCGATTTGCCCAGCCTGTCTGGGGCGCTCCCCAAGCCCATTGGCCCTACTGAAGATGTAAATCTATAAAAACACAAATATAGAATTTCATATTTGAAAAGGGTTTAATAATTCCCCCAAACAGCTGGACACTGTATTTTCTAGCAAATGGTGCTCAAAAATGCGTGAACACATTGGTTACTGTAATGAGTATTTACAGCAGCAGGGCAGTGTTTGTGGGATTGACTGAAAATAAACTGCAGTGCTTGTGCTCGTCATAATGAAGGAACGTGTCACGCAGTGCAGTGATTTCACTCATTAGCAGTTTTTAGACAATGGAGCTCTGTAGTACAGAGGAGGAAGCAATGTCAGATTTTGGACAATACTTCAGTGATACATTTTTTGTTTTGGCCATGGAATTTGGTGACGAATAAAATCAGATTATTGTTCAATCACAAGCTTGGAAACACCTCAGACAAAACCCTTATCAATCAGTCAAATATCAACAACAAAGCCAATCACGCATCGTTAACATCTAATTTAGTGACAGGCGCACAAAACGGTGGAAATGCACAATCATGGAAATAAGGAATATCCCTCTGATTCAGATCTGTGCTAAGATTGCTCAGTGTTCGGATGAAAGACACACGAGCCCCTTTCCAGTCTTTTTTTTTTTTTTTTTGCTGCTTCATGTTCGGATGCAGATCTGTGGCTGGAGGCCCACTGGGAGCCACCCACCATCACTAAGATCTCCCCATGCAAGATGGCATTAGGAATAACAAATGTAAAGCAAAATGGTCTAATCCGCCCGTCTCCTTTCAAATGTCCTCAGACAAAAGCGCCTGGGATTCTTCAGTGCTAATTAAGAGTGTCAATGGTGACAGGACTCTGGCTGTCGAGTAGCTCAGCCCATTGATTGTTTCAAACACGTTACAGTAATTCAGCGGGAAGGGGTGGGACTTGGATAAAAAAAAGGGGCGTTTATCACTTCAGAGGCCGATACAGCCTTGGTGTATTGAGTCCCGAGATTATTTTGCCAAAGGCATCTCTCAGCGTGTTCACTGACCTTTCTTCATCATTAGTGAATGTAAAGAGGGTGGATCCTTGTCAAAAGCCTTGAATAACTCATCAGCTGCAAGGCCAGAGCAATACTAAACGGTTAATGGTTTCTGTTGGGGGGCCTTCGAGGTTTTACCCTTAAGCACTTGCATTTCAATTCCTCCTTTGCATGAGAAGAACTGAGGAGGGGATCGGGGATAGCAGTGAGCTGTGCAAGTGTTTGTGTGTGTGCACAGAGAAGTGCATCATTAACTGTCAGCAACAACCTCCCCCCCACCTCCCGCTCATACAGTATGTGTGTGCTGCACTCCTTATTAGCCTCTAAGGGAGTGTATCACACACAGCGACACCACTACAACCTGCACCGAGAGCCTTTAGTGTTAACGGAGGCCCGTCAATACCGAAGACGCCAAACAGCTCGGAAATCGAGCCGATAGAACTAACCTTATTTAACGGTCAGACATCCAAGCCATTTCCCCAAAGAGAATGCCATTTCTGAATGTCATGACCTTTTCTAACCGCGTTTAAAAACCTCCAAGGTCTTCAAGGTGTGGTTTGTCAATAAAAAGATTTTGAGGACTCGTGAGGTGTGGTAAACAGAGAGGGAGGCGGTGCATATGCTCAGCTTTTAATGGGTGCTTTATTGTAGATACTGTCATCTGTTGTTGGGCTGATTGAGAGGTTTTTCCTGAGGCTTGTGACAGTGATTGAAGCGGAGTGTGTGTGTGTGTGTGTGTGTGTGTGTGTGTGTGCGAGATGAACTTTAGTGCACACCGTTTTAATGGAATAAATACAAGAGAAATGAAAAGATATAAAACGCTTTAAGGGTGTGTGTCAAAGTGATTAAGTGTGTGTGTGTGTGTGTTTGTGCATGGACATGAGTGTGTGCCATTTAATGGGTGACGGGCAGTGTGGACTGATTTAAGGGTAGGGGGGAAATTGTCGTGAAGAGCAGCTCTCTCTGTTCAGGCGTCTCAGAGATAATTGTCTGCCAGAGTTAAACAACACTGTGCAGCAGCGGTGCCGCGCCGAGCACAGAGTTCAGGCTGAGAGGGCGGAGGGGCGACACTGAAGACATCAAACTTGACAAAAGAAGTAAAGAAGGAATTAAAGAATAGACGAGGGGGGGAGGCGTCTGGGGGTGTGATTTGAGAAGACGGCGGACGAAACTCTGTCGCTGTGCTATAAGGACAGCGAGTATGGATCCACATAATCAATAACATAATGTTTCTGAAGGTGAAACAAGTGCAGGATGTCAACAGGATTCATTTAGAAATCTCTTCCTCTGCGGGCCGAGATAGGAAAGTGTGGAAAACCCTACTTAAGAACAGCACTCCTATCACATTTCCTCCAGTATGATCTTACATACAAAGTGGAGACAAAATGCGGTTAGAGTTGTGCTGTTAGTGTCTCGGCTGTTGTGATTAAAGCCCGGTTCACACTAAAGATTCGCGATGAAACAAGTCAAAACTCACAACTACTCGCAATGAGCTGGGCTGCAACCTTCTGAAAACCTGACAGTTTAAATCAGTGCGACTAGATGAGCGACTGTATTGTCCCGACAGCAGCGACTCTCCGTACTTCCGCTCTAACTGCCGGCTTTTCAGGCTTTTCTTTTTTTGTAGTATATAATTTGTAGCATCTTAAAATATGAATGAGGATGGTGGTAGTGAGTTGCTTGCTACAGTTGCATTTTTTAGTAGTGATGAAACTGAGCCAGCAGCAGAGAGCAGAAGGGAAGGTTGTCTATTTAACAGTAAATTTAAAAACTCTTTTCAGCTGACAGTTTGTATGTTACCTGACCAGCTGACTTCGCTATGAGCTGATTGGCTGTTGTCGTGCCTTATGTTCTAAATTAGTCACTGGAGACTTGCTGAGTCACAGGCGACACCATCAACCGAGTTCGCACTGCTGCAACTTTCCCCTGCTGCGCTCTAAAATATTAACCTGCTGCAAGCCAGTATGACAACTACATGGCACAAAGTTTGACACATTCCCTTATTAAATGTATTTACATATACACATTGTTCATATGCACATTGTAAGTGATTCCAATTGCATTTGTTTGTATAGGTAACACTTACATTCAAGTACCTCTATTTAGCATGATAAGCATACTTCCCCTATGAAGACATGTTTTTTTTTTTACTGCAACTGTGTTGTACTATTTTGTGATTATGTCCATACACCAGTTATACAAATACATTAATATATACAAAATATATAATCCATTTCCTTTTTCCCCATTTATAAATGTTCATATATTGCTTACAAATGCTTAAGAGGGTGACTAAAAGTGAAGTACTGCTGTTGAATGGTTTGATGGTGAAATAGTATTTATCACAACAGGTAAGGTGGGCAGTATGGATAATATGGATAATTTGATTTGATATCATGATATACATTGATTTTCTGGAAGTTCGATTGTAGAACTGCTTTTGCGTAAAATAACTGGATGTGAATATTGGATTTGAGCTAATCTGGTGAATGAAATACTTAAAAATGTGAGGTACTTCATCATACTGATGTAAAAATCTTGCTTTTCCAATCTCGCCAAGATTGCCCACAATGGTCCAATATAACTAGAGATATGCAAGTGTAAACACCCTCTGTGTAATTGGTATAACAAATATTAAAATGAACTATATTAACAAAAATTAAGGTTTTTTCTGTTTTCGCTTTCACCTTGCATTAAAATACACATAAATTAGCAAAGTCTGGTTCATTTACTTTATGTTTTTCTAAACTGTGAATACTTGCAACTGTACAACTGAAAAACTACACAAACATATTCCACCTCTGAAGTGTCACTAATCTGGGAGCAGAATTAAGAAGGGAAGAAAATGAGCAACAGACTTAAACAATAAAACAGCAGCTTAAATATATCTCCATATCATTATGCCTGTTTGTTTGATTTAAACAAGTGAAACAAATCCTTGAATAATAATTTCTGTGCAAATTTGGGAGGCAAGGGTTTAGCGGAAGTTGCATTTGGAGGCAGTGGGCACAGTATCTTGACTCCTCAGGCGTCTTCCACTGACAGTGTTAGTCAGGGTTTGTTTAGAACGGGCAAACCAATTACTGTGTAATTCCCAACACTTATCATGGAGTGACATATAGGCATCCCGTCCCTCCAAGATTCACATACATGGGAGGAAGACATGTCACGGGTGGGTAGAATTTCTGCAGTTCAAGTATTATCAGGATAGTTGGCACCAAAGTCTCAACCCCCCCTCCCCGGTCAATCACATGAAAGACCAGTAATCTGCTGCCTGCCAGCTGTCATATATGAATATATATGAAACCTCACAACAAGCTGCCCAAGCCTCACACTCAAAGTCACAAGTGAAGCTCGCAGGATATGGCTGATGCAAAAAATTCATTGACAGCAGTTTTTTTTTCCTAGGCAAAATCAATAACCTATGAGAACTATGATGAAATATTCTTCAATTTGCATAAAAAAATATAATCAAAAGAATGAATGAATAGCAAATAGACTAACTACTGTTTTAATGAAAAGTAATGTTATTACTTATTATATATATGTTATTATATTTATGGACAAAATCTATATACAATATGCAAGCAAACAGCTGGGACAAACCACAAAAACATGCAGGCCAGCACGCTGTGGATGTGGTCGTAATGTTAAGGTGGTTGTTTATGAGCTATCAGTAGGAAAGACAGCAGCTTCTACTCTGGTGGTCAACCATCAAACCTGCAGGGATGTTTGCTGAAGGAATGTCACTGCTTTTTCTGCTTCTCTTCAGCGAAACCCTGACTGTGAGTAGTATTTGGAGAAGCAATGGAGACCTCAGGTAGCAGCGCGAAGTGAGCAAAATCTGCGACGGCAGAGGGTCAACTATAGAAAAAGAGCCAGTTGAGTTTGGGAATGACAGCTGTATTTACTAAGGAAACTGACTCTGTTGTGTTGCTGCTGTTGTGAGTGATGCAGGCATTGTGTCCATTACATTCTGGTATAAACAAAATAATTAGTTCCTTCTTTGCTAACGTAGTGATAGCACAACACATACATAAGTGTACACATGAAAGACAATGTAGCCTCAAACTTATTAACATAAAAATGCACAATAAAAATGATACTGAAATTCCACTGACACAAAAAAAACAAAAACATCCTTAGTTTTCTTTAACAAATAGACACTAAAACATAATAATCAAACGACTGACATGTGAGTTTTTAGATTAAAACCGAATTAAAATCCAAAAGTGAAAACTGTTGCGAGGCTTTGTTAGATTGGATTAAGCACCTTGATCCTTCAGGCCTGTGACTACGCAGCGTCCAGCTGATGTCTTAATGAGAGCTAGCGCCTTGGATCCTCATCCCTCATGAGGTGAATACAAAATCTGAGAGTGATGCACAGAGGAGCGTCCTAACAACTGAGCGAGGCCTGAAGAGTGCATTTACTGTATTTCCAAGGGCAATGACAACATGTCCAAAACCTTCTCTCCATTACCGCTAAAAGTGTTCTCTCTTTTACCTCAAAATAACACCCATTTAACTCTGTTGAAGAGCGCTCTCACCAGAGATGAGAGAGAGGGAAGACCTAAAGCACTGCACAGTGTGAACCTGCCGCAATCTACAAGTTGGCCAAAAAGCCATATTTTCTGATTTACCGCGGCTCCTACTGTAAGTGTGTGGCTTTCTTCAATCATCCTCCTTAATGCACTAACCATTAGAGTCTGTCCAGAAAGAGAATATACCCTGGTGTCTCAATTATAGTCCAAGACTGAATCTCTACACAAGCCTTTCGTGGCCATAAAAGGAAATGACTATCCATTTTCTGCTCCAGCTCTCACACAGCAACTGCAGAGTCCTGTCTGTTGTCGGGAGCCCCAAAACTCATCTTTCCAACTGAATTGTCTTATTAATCACCCTGACTACTGTGGCGAGAGGGCCAATTAAAGTTGGAAAAAGATTTGAATTGACAAAAAAAATAAAATAAATAACCCCCAACAATTTAACAGTGATTTCCCTTTTGTGGTCTCTTCTTCATATTTGCCCAAACTTTCAATTCAAGAGTACGAATGCAGGTTTTGAGAAACAGTTGTAAATAGAACATCAGAAACGGGAAAGGATGTCGCAGACCTGAAAGCGCTACAATGCATAATGTACTTTGATCTTGCGGGTGCAGCGGTAGATGTGTGAGATTTGGTGATCTGCAAGCTCTGAAAAGTTATGTTGGGAAAAAAAATATATAAGTGACAGCGACAGGGATAAAAGCACCGCCTGCAACAAGAGCTCAAATAAGAGGTGGGAATAAACGCATGAAAGGAAAAAAGATTCTCTGGCACAATTTAGAAACTGAAAAGGCTCTGACAGGTCTCAGTTTTAATGCACACCACCAATATTATTCTCACAAATACTGAGAAATATCCATAGAAGATGAACAGAGTGAAAAAGTGAAGTCTGTGAAATAGTTTTCTTGCGTGTGCCGCTGCGTTTCTTCTGTGTGTGTGCGTGGGACTGACAGCACAACCAGGTTTGCATTTAATGGCCGACACTCCTGAGGAGATGCGAAGTGGGAGAGATAATCAGAGGCAGAGAGGAGAGTGGTACATGTGGGAGCAGGGGAACGATAGAGCTGGAAACAGAGAGGCGGAGAGACTCAGCGAGAGAGATGTGGGGTAAGTAGAATAATCTGCTGATGGAGGGGGAAGGGCAGCGGGGCCATTTACATCAGAGGCCGACAAAAAACAGGTGAAAAGCAGCACTGAAAATGAGTCTTTGCAGGGGGCAGAGAGGAACAGTGAAGGCTAAGGCCCAATAATCTGTTTATATAGTTAGGATTGGAGGGACGAGTGGTAAGTGGGCCTTTGTGGGAGTCCAAAATGTGTTCTGAATGCTTGATGAGTTTGGAACTATTGGGATATACTGTATTAGTGCTAAATCATTATCCCAATACTAATAAAGTCTTTCATAGATATTACATAATTTCACTGCTCCAGATCATACTGTATACAGCCTGATAAGAAAATTCAGTGGTTCCACAAAAAAACAATAACTGCAATGTTTTTACAGTCACATCAACTTTAAAAAAAAATGCTTGCTTTCTCCATCTTAAGTTAGTTTGTACTTATTGAATGTGTAAGTGAATTCGCGGTTGTTACCCCACAGTGAACAGTTCTGGTGCCGCACATAAAAAACCCCGCCTCAGATCTAATCCAGGAAGAAAGCTGGTTAATTGTAGACCACATGGCAAAGTAGAACATGTTAACGTGGGAGCGAAAACCCGCCACTGCAATCCTGTCATTTGAGACCTTGGGGGGAGTCAGCTCTCAGTAGATTAGATCATTTGTTAAATCGACAAGTTGTTGAGTAGTTTTATTATTGTACACGGTGCATTCCAACTACAATCTCATGAAAGTCCTGATGTGCTATGTTTATCCAGCACCCCAACTCCTACACCCATATAATCTGTTTAACTACATATACTTTCGGCATTGGCACTAAATGTTGCCATTAGATGTAAATTGTGAAGTGTAAATCCAATATGGACGTAGCTCTGAGGGACATTGGCCTGTTCAACTGTGTATCCTTTTTTGCTTTGTGCCTAAGAACAATAACACAATCAAGTTTAATTTCTGTGTTTCTTTGGCTTTTAAAAAACTTTCCCTTTTTGAAAGCATATGTTAAGTGTTTCATAATTAATTAAGAAAAGCAAATACTGAGAAAGAGACATCACTTTGGTTAAGAGCAGCCTTCCCAACACAGTAAAACACAAAATCAATTTCATTGTCGGTATCTCCCACATTTAACTAATCAGTATTAGCACTCAGAGCGTGTTTTAGGGCACAGTAATAAAAAGCCCAGGCAGCCACAGGAAAACACAACCTAACCCATAATGACTAATATCACACAAACAACCAAGTACCAATCAGCCAAATAGAAAAAATAACACTTTACTTGATTCATATTCATTAAAAGGAATTACAGGGAGAAAACAGAAGATCATAAGGCAATCATATTGTGTGTTATTATAATATCAGAAGTAATGGCTTCCATTTCCAGAAAACATATGCTGTTACAGGATGGTAATGCAAATGCTATCATAAGGCATGGGAACTGCTGATCAATTCAATGAACTCTGGAAGCACGGACACACTTTGATATTTCAGAGGATCATGCTCAGGAGCTTTATGAAATAAGATAATTGGTGGTCTTTCTAAGTGCTGAATGTATCCTGTATAATGTAATGCACTATGAGTGATATGTAGTCTCTGGAGGCTTTTGTATTCCTGTTTACTCTCATTAGATATACATTTGAGCAAAGGAGGAAATGCCAGTTTTATGTGCCAGTAAACCAGTTTACTGGAATAGCAGCTTCCAGTTCCACAGGACAAAACCCATCGTCTATTTACATTGTCCGGGGATCTAGGGGTCAAGTGTGATAGATGACATGCCATCTGCTTATCAGCTCCTTCCAGAGATGATTGGTGAAGTTAACGCTCGGTAAAAGTGAAGGTCAGAATATCACCTCAAAACACGCCGCGCTGGACAGGAGTCGGGGTGGCGGCGTGGCGGTGAGAGGAGGGTGCAGAGGGGGTTCGCACGGCTCTTGATCTTGCCACCATATAAGTGATAAGGCTGGTGGAAAATGCACTGCCAAAAAGGATTATCTGTGGGTAGCTCAGTGTGTCTGACACCAGGCATGATGGGTAAAGAGAGGCGATGCTGTTTACTGTAGAGGCTCCTCGAGCAGTTTAATACTGTAGTTGAGTCCTCTAGGATTTACAGTAGCAGTCTGCTCACAGACAGAACCTAACGTAAGCTAATCAGTAGGAGATGTTCTGTCCTCTTGAATATTTCATAAGTGCAGTGTATTTATACTGCCATTAGCTGGGAGTGACTCACAAATCTGTACTCAGTAGTCACACTGGTGACTATATTGTAATTGCTACTTGACTCAATTCAACTTCAGTACTTCTGGCTCGTGCTTCTGGCGACAGGAGTGGAGTGGAATAGTACACGTTAGCATTGTTAACACCGAGGTCTTTTTTTAGCTGTTGTTTGGTGAGACATAGCTTCAGGAGGAATGTGTGGTTCCCCCTCATGATGAAGGCTTTATCCATCTGCAGGAGAAAAAAAAAAAAACACCTTCATACGTTTCTAGTTTACTGCAAGTTCGGGAACTCGGCTGTGTTTGGTTGATTTATAGGGTTTTGAGGGCTGCAAGAGGAAAAAGGTTGGCAGAGTTTGTACTGTGTGTGAAGTCAGAGCTCAGGGATGGAAGAAAAACCCTTTTAAAATCTGGTACCTGCTTTTATTTGACTCCGCTAGACTGTCAGACTGCTTATCAGCTAAACTGGAAGTGTCTGAAAAAAGAACATACGGGACGTGAACCAAAGTTCGGGTTGAAAAAAGGACGGAGCGGTTGCTGTTACGTAATTGTTGATGTATACTGATTTGTGCTATTGATTGCGCCTGGGGTGAAACAAAGGACAACGAGATCTATTCAGCTCAGTCAATGACATCCAAGGAATCCAATATCAATCTCTAAGTATCAGTGTTCTCCTGCACAATGTCAGAAATAATCCTGATGGAAATTAATGACATGCTGTGGCAGCAAAAAACTTATTACCGTGACTTAAAGCCAAAGATACCTTTAATATTCTTTTAGTTTTGCCTTCCATGACTTTTGTGAATATTTTACTTTTTCCTTGGAACCAAGTAAATCATGATGACCCAGTATTTAGGTTATCAATAATCATCAGTATTCCAGCAGTCCGTGTGGACATGTAACATATGTTGGAGCATATGCTTGAGAATATATTGCAAGAACTTGGTATGCACTTGGAATACACAGGGTCCAAGAGCAGCAACACTCTGCCTGCTAATCAATAGTATTTTCACTTAAAGTAATATATACATGCTTTTCTGTTTGAAGAGCAGTGAGCTTTGAGTCCAACATGTACAATAATTTGCTATTATTTATTATTCTATTAGTGAAAGTGGGTGGCAGTTTCTCTATTTCACCCGCTCTGATGTTGTGACTTTCATGTTGAAACATGACTAGAAATAGGATTTTTTTGGGGGTTTGTTTGATGTGACACCATATTGACAATAGACCCAGGGGCAAAGTAAAGACAAGGCTTTCAAACAAAAAGAAATACAGTGAATCTCAAAAGTGCCTTCGTTACAGGCCAACAGCTGATAGCAACCAGTCTTCAGGCCTGGCAGAGGAGCTGCTCCTCAGCCACAATGGAGCGAGTCAGCTGAACTGGGTGAACATCTGAAAACTTTTAATTTAAAATGTTACTTCAAACTGTTACTCTTTTATCGCTATTAATTCCCACTGAGGCTAAACATGAAAAAAAAATTATGATTAAAAAGTCCAGAAGTTCTTTAATTTTAATGAAGGCAGCTAAAAGATGCATTATGTATTAGGGCTAAAGTTAGAAGATGTTGCAACAGTATTTTGAAAAACAGCTGCAGATTTAATCACCAAAGTAACGCATTACATGGTTTTCAAAGACAGACTAAATGTGCTCACGAGCTTTTTCCTGTAACAGTTAGTCTAATATTTACAAAGTGACGGCCAAGAGAGAATTTTAGTTTAAGAACTTGGAAAAAAAGAAAAAGCCAATTTGTTTATTTATTGAGAAAACCTTGCACAGTGTAATATCAACAAAATGTGCCTTAGGGTCCGACTTGTACCAACATCAGATAAAGTGAAGAATTGAAAGAGGAAAAGCATAACCTAACCTTGTTTAAAGTCATCTTCCAAAGAAGACATTACCCCAGTTTCAGACATAAATTAGCCTGCTATCCTTTGATTAAAGAAGCTTTACATGCTCCCTAAAATAATTTGATTTACACAGCTCCCTGAGCCTTTGGGGAGCTGAGTGAGTGACTTTTGAATTTTGGAGGACTTCGGAAGAATACTTAATAAGGTAGATTATGTCTTTGATGTTGTTCTCTGGACCTCGAATAAAGAAAGATATACGACCTACCTTTGCTCTAAGTCAATCAGAAAATCGTCTTCATTAAGCTGCTGAGACTTTCAATTTCAAAACATCTACGCACAGAGACTGATCTGACTCTTTTGTCTTATCAAGAAGAGCATACGGGAAGAATGCCGGGCATCATCCTGGATTGAAAGTGAACAATTCTTAAAGGTTGCTCTATCGTGCATCTTCTTATGACCTACACCACGGTATTAACAAGACGCATAAACCCTCATGGACTCATTAATCTCTTCTTCCTATCTCCTGGTGCTTCACACTGAGTCGAAGGGGGGGTGACAGCATCAGAGCTACCTCCTCTGTAATTAGCTGCGATTATACCAGATATAGGGAAAAAAAACAACCACGCACTTTGAAAAAGCAAGGGCTAAGAACAGGATTAATATTGGAGTGATTGTCTTCACTTAGCTACACTCAGGCTGCCTGAATTTTGTTTATTTGGGAGTTAACATGGCACATGGGAATCAGAGAGTCACACACATTATGTATAATGCATGTAATATTCCTTGAACCAGCAGCACTGTACACTGTGCCTGGCGAACACAAGAAATGGGGCCCAGAACAGTGTTAAGAACATTGTTTTTCTACTGTCAAGTGATTTGTGGGAATAAACAGAATTGAAAGCCTGTGGGAGCGAACGCTATTATCACAGATCTACATTTCATTGGGATGACAGGGTGGCACCGAGCCAGCTGCTTTGGAGTCTTGGAGCAGTTGCTTTATGTTTAGGTAAACACATACAAATCCATATGCTAAAGATAAAACAGGCTTAAGACCTTCATTGTCAACAAAATATGGTATATTACCATTTTATACAGAGGCATTGCAAACTTTCATAGTGCGGCAGATGAGAAATTCTGTCAAGTGGTAACGACAGTTGGTTTCTATTTTTGACTGTGATTCCCTCACAAGTATGACCATATATATATGTAACATGTGTATTATTATAATAGACAATCATATAGGGGTTGCGAGAAAGCAAGTAAGGCATTTCCTAAAATATCACACTATTCCTTTAATACACCTACCACTGTGAACAATGATAATAACGATGAGGTATAGATCACTGTTGAGCAGATGTCACCACTGAGTCTTGGAACAGCCAGAGATGAGAGCATTGAGTGTGACAGGTCAGGCTGAGTGGGAGTGGGTAGGCTGTGGGGTTTGGGGAGTGGGGGGAGAGTCACAGCTGGGTTAGACTGTGGTCACAGTTGCTGCTGTGGCGTCTGATGGCACAAGTGAACGCGAATGAGCTGGTGACTGAACGTGCTGTCCATCTGCCGCGGTTCATCATCGAGCAGGTGGGTGGGGTTATTCAGGACGGTGTTCATCGTGTCCATCATCCTCCTCTGTGCCACTGCCTCCATACTGTGCAGTTCCAGCCCGACTGCAGAGGAGGACTCCTTCGCCAAATACACTGGCATCACCAGCCTCGACGCTGCCTCCCCAACACACTACAGCTAAGAACAGTGCACTGGCCACTGCTGACATTCAGCCCCCTGCTGCACAAACTGAAGGATCTCAGGTTCCTCATAGGAACTTTCTGCTTTGATCCGACCAGCCCGAGCTTTTGATGATTTGGACCCCGAGGCGCTAGCATGAGTCCACCATCTCAGAGCTTCCTGCTTCTATCGGTGTCAACCACAGAGCTTCAAGTGGTTTATCGACAATTCAAGACAAACAACTTATTGCATTGCGGTCAATACTGCAGACTAGTCAGGGTGAAAATGGGTTTTTAAAATATCGATATAGTACGTTTTGAAGGGTCGACACTGTCATGTAGCTACAACAGTGGCAGCTTGGTGACAACTGGACCTTTATACAGCCCTTTAACGACCTGAAGAGCATTGTTATTACAATTCATATGCACAATTCATTGTATTTATGCAAGAAATCCATACTGTATTCATGTATTTGCTGTCGTTTAATTTCAGTTATAGAACTTCTTAATAGTTAGCGACCCTCCTGGTTAGTCGCTTATGTATCCTCCACATCAGAGTATAAGATTAATTTAGAGGGCCATATCGCCAGTTTTGCATGATTTAACAAATCAGCTTTAAGTCACATAGAATTTCTACTGCTGCCGTTTTCCACATTTTTTAATCTATTCTGCTTTTTTAAATCTAGCTTTTTTAAAAACCTTTTTCACACCTTTCAAGCAACCACTGGTTTCACTATTTCAGTATTCGACCTCCTGAGTCTTGAAATTTTCTTGAATTTGTAATCCTTGAAACTTCCATTATTTAAGTGTTACTGCTGGGTGGTAATACAGGTGCAAGTTTGGATCAATGTGAAAGCTATCCTTGAGCCACAAGAATGTCCACAGATGTGCCTTTGAAAGATCAGAGCATACAAGCTTTGAGTCAAAACAATCTAATATCTGGCATGTAAATAGGATCTAATTAACCTACACATTAACATTTTGGCCCATCTGAACCGATTCTTATTAGAGCAGTACTGGCACAGCAAGGTTAGATATAAAAGCACAATGACTGATGTTGCCTATTAATGTTGTTTTCTCTTGTAATTTGATTTTTTTTGTCATTTGCCCTTGATGAATGGGCTGAAACATGCACTGTAAGTGCTGTGGGGGATGAACAATTTTTCCACTTCATATCTCCCGATTCGCTTACCTTACAGACTCCTTGTTTTGGGAGCACATCTTCCCAAACTCATTCACAGGGGAAATAAAAGCAGATAATAACCTGTTAAAATTAATTATTAAACTTGATTAAACAACGGTTGGGACAAAGAGCCATTTGCAGGGATCTAAAATAATTCCCTTTGCCAAGCCACTTAGTGAGGGCGCCATCAAAAAATTAACTTCAAATACAACTTGGAACAAAACAAGAACAGTGGGTCGCTGAGTGAGTTTATCTCCACGATTGAAACCAGTGGTGTTCCTTTGGACCATGAAATTGTCATTTGTTCGGCAAGCGTTACATCAAATGAGAGTTCAGGGCCATGCCAGGACTGTTCATTGCTGCTGAGCTTATTTTAACTTGTTATCTGACAGAATCTCCATGGATAATTATATCTGGCTCAGATAGACAGGTAGAGAATAGAGGCGAGCATGTGCTAATCCAGGCCTGTGTCTCCAAAAAGCGCGAGAGGAAAGCGATGGCGTCTACCCACAGAGCTGGTTGTAAAGTCACAAATAACGCTGAGCAGATTCATCATGCCATATGAATCCACACATGTGATTAGGTGTGCGCTGTAAGTGCAGATGCATTTGAACATGTTTGAATATTTCAGCATGTTTTCATCACAGTGTCTATTGTGAGTGTCTGTGCCAGTGGAAGGCTTTTAGTGTGAGTGCGTTTCTGCCTGTTTCTGCACACGTGAACAGTATTAAGCAAAAATAATGTAACCAGCATGAGAGATTACATTCTGTGACTTGCTTAAAACCATTAGAGAGGGAGAAAAGACGACCAGGCAGAGGGGATTATTCTAGACCGGAATGTGGAAGCAGTAGACTACAGTGGGGAGGGGGGGGAAGACAAGGGCGACACTGACAGTGTAGCACCGACAACAACTCTAGCAGGAGATCGGGTTAAAGAGGGTGGCAGAGCGCCAGCTGATTGTTCTAGAAAGGGGAAAGAACAGAGATACAAAGCAGCGAGAGGGATATAGGAGGATTAAGAGACAGAAAAAGAGAGAGGGAGATGGAAAAGAAGTGATAAAAGTACAAGCACAGATTCCATCTCGCAAACAACAAACCAAGGGCCTTTGCCACCATCAGCTTCCTGCCTTTGATGTATACTGCATTTAGGGAGCACCGAGGAGCAGGAGAGAGGTGGTGTTGGTGGTGAGAAAGCCAGAAAGAGAAGAAGAGGAAGCCATCAGCATCATGAAAAGCATCAGACCCAGAGGCCTATGGAAGAGCCACTTTGATGACACTACTATTTGCTCCACATGGAGGTGGTGGTGGCGGAGGCGGGGTTGTAATGAAAGGAAAGGAAGGAAGAGGGGGGGCGGGCGTGATGACACAGGCTGCAGGAAGTATATGTAGCCAGGCTGTAGAAGCCAACCCAAAATTAACAGAAGAAAAGGGAATGCAAATTAAAAAAAAAAAAAGAAAAGAATAGAAGGACATACAATGAAGCTGTACACCCAGCAGGCATTCCAGCCAGCCAATTGAAATAAATCAAGATGGAGGAAAGGGTTTCGGCTCAGGTTAGTATGAGGCAGCGGACCTCTTTGCTGATTTGGTGTACAGCATGGTGACATATACTGACCTGGGCTTGAGACAGCACTAGTGGTGGTGGGTTCAATAATTGCTACAGGGGAGGAGAGGAGGGGAAGAGGGAGGGGGAGGGAAAGAGGACATTCATGTATTATTAACAGAATGGAGACGTAAAATAAAAAGAAAAATGCATGCAAGGACAAAAGGACAGGGAATGGAGACAAATCCTCTCCATGCATTAAGGACTGGTGTCTCTGTGGCAAAATGCAACCTCCACATGCTCATCAACAACATGTTTTATCCCCCCAGTTGCCTCGGATTTGTATGGGTTACTGCTAAGACAAAAATGAGGGGAAGGGAACCTTGGGAGCTGGGGCTGCTCCAAAGCCCTGAAGGGGCTTTTGTGATTGGGTGACAAACTCTCATCGCACTTCTGGCTTGCTGGCTGTTTCTCCATTTCATGTCCTCCTTTTAGGTTATATGAACCGATCGAGGAATGAGTGGGGGGAAAAAAATAAAAAAAGGGGAGCTTTTAGTCTGCCTTTGATCCCTCTGAGGAGGGAACTCAGAGTCCCAATCTGATTACCTTATGAACTCATTTCAGACTGAGCCACTGGTGACATTTGGGAGATGGAATAATGTGACATCCAGAAATGTTCAGTCCAGAGTGTCAAACTACTGGAGTTGAGTGTGTCCGCGGACGGACGGCGGCAAACACATCTTCTTTACTTTTGAGGCGTGTGTTTAAAATGTCACGCCAAGCAGATCTTATGCTTCCTCACATGTATGATAAAAATGTTTCTGCAGATGTTGTTATGAGAAGGAACCAAACATGTTTGAACCCAGTCTGTATTAATTAGTAGACTGATGAGTCTGATTTTTCATGCACAGCCAAAAAATAACCATAACACATGTAGGTGTTGATGAAGTTATTGATATCAGGGACTGAACATTCACTTTGCCAGATTCTTTGATGTCTGACTTCCAAAGCTCACAGCTAAACCCACACTCTGCTGTGCCGCATAAATTATTTAATGCTACTTTGGTATAGAGATATCACTGTAATGTAAACATTACTGCACATTTGATCTGAAGTTGGAGACAACTAAATAAATAACACGGCTTTCTGTTTGGTAAACAAGCACTTAATTCGAGATAAGCTGTGACCAGCTTTGTGCAGTGACTCACTCGAGGAGCAGAGTCTGGGGTGTGTGGCAAAGCAAAGCTGTTCTTTACCACGAGAGCTCGACTCAAAGCGATGCCGCGTTTGGACACGTAGGGGTTTTCCGGCGTCGCAGTTTATTTGGCACATGAACAGCGCGACTTACACTCGCAGCTGAAAAAAAAAAAAACTATTTATACTCCTGACAAAGGTATAAACCACCTTCTTCCACGAGGCTTCGCAGCAGAGGAGGAGTTTATCTGTCACGAGGGAAGGCATGGCAGCCATGATTCCACCTCACACACAAATAAATACTTCTTTATGTCGCTGCAGTGAGCTGCTGAATCTAGGCCACGCTATAGTGCAGAAGCCCACTTAGACTCTCCATTTTAATCCATTTACATGGGAAGTCAATGTGGCCATTTCAATTGTGGGGCCAAAGGCTGCTCCGTCATCCACACCACGCTCTCAATCTGCGGTGTCTGTGCTGCTTTCCTCAAGCTCTCTACCAACTGTGTAATGACTGTGTTGCTGGCAATGTTATGTCAACAACAATAAAACGTTTGCTTTCATTTGATTTCATCATTCCTTCTGATGGGGAATTGTGTAGGAATCAGTATTCATACGCGACGTGATACGCTTTTTTCCCTTGGTGCATTGGTGGGAAATGGTCAAATTCATCTTTTTTTTCGACAAATGTTTCCACTTTAAGTATTCCCGAGGGAGCCGATATGTGAAGGCAGTTTCTTTTTAGTTCTTTCCTCAAACAGGCAGGCGGGTGCTATCTGATTAATACTTGAGCAAGAATTCACCAGTGAATCATTTCATGAGCTCTCAGACACTCGTCCGTTACTGTGGAACATATCTTTTGACATGCAATCTCTCCCTCGTAGATCCGAACCGACTTGGGCTCTCCCTCTCATTCAGCAGAGCAGCGCATCATTTCACGCACTGTATATGGCCGTCAACCTCTCGCACAGTCAGCTCACTTGCAAGATAAAACACATTAGTTTTCACAGCTATTTCATTTCATGGATTGCTATTCTCTTTGTTCTCTGAGGACAGGATCATGCAAGAGATTTATGGGACATGATTGATGCCCTATAATTAATTTATAAGAAGCAGTGTTCATGTGGGGTCCTGCTCAGAGTTTAGCTCATCACAAGCACAATGAGGAGTTAATACCAGGGCTGCTCCCAATATTAGCACCCCGGACTCAGACAGCTACTGTGCTGTATGTCGACTGAGGTACATTTCTGTGGAGACAACATAGTGAGCTAATAAAACAAAATCCAGCAAGGAGGCAAAATGCATTAAAACTTTTCAAATCTGTGCCATTTTTAAAATCAACTTTTCAAATATAAAAAATTCAGCTTCTCATCAAATACATGCCGAGTCAATAGCCCTGACAAACAATCCTATCAATCCAGCAAATGTAAGAATAGGGACAGTTTTGTGCTACAGTGCAGTAGAAATCTTTTATAATGTAGCAGGTGGGAAGAGAAACTTTACAGTCTGAGCCATCGTAGGTGTCCAATTCATCTTCACTGCTCCATTTGAGTGCATTATCAAGTTATTGTTCAGGCAGGGACACATCCCTTATGTGAACTGTTTGGCTGTTCTAAAACATTTTCCTCACCGAGCCTTCCATGATCACGGAATAGCCGGTGTTAAAGACTGTGTTAATTTGTGAGCCAGCTAATTAGTTATTCATTCCTATGTCATTTTTAATGCTGCCCAGAGAGTGTATCATCCTGTGGGCATCGGCTGGGCTCAGTCATCCGGGGATGAACAGTCCTAGCAGTGCATCTGGCCTCCTACAGGAGTCGGTAGGGGTGGGTGAGGTGTGGGTGGGAAGACAGTCCATTGCCCGCTGGGCTGCAGGATGAACACTCTGCCACAGCACCAAACATTTCCTCATCGCAGTGCGACTGGAAAATGTTAATGGCTTTTCTGATTGCCTAAATATGGAAATGCAGGCATTCAAATGATGGTAAATGGCGCACCACCGTAAGGGCGCTTTTGGGGAAAATAAAGGACACTGCAACCTCACCATGTTCAATTTATTCAGCACATTTTGATATGTGAGCATTTTGAAAATTAAAACACACACACACAAAAAAAAATCAAAACGCTTTTAAAAATTTTGTTCCCTTAAAGGTTTTAACACTGAGAAGCAATCAGAAAACAGCTGAATGTTGCCAGGATACACCTGGTTTTATGACCAGCACAGACAAATAAATAGAAGAGGTAGTAATTTCACACAAAGATGAATACGACTTGCAAAAATGTGATACATTGCCTTCCAATGCCCACATGGCTTCAATGTTATTTCCCAGCATTTCAAGCTGTTATCACACACCCACATTTCAGGTTTCACCTTTAGCTCCCATTTTCCTGCATCCCTGCTCCATGACTCAGGTACAATCACACGGCGTGGGAACAAACAACATCATCAACAACAATGGCAGATGAGGAGACATGTCGAAATGACACCTACACATGCGGTGATTGATAAGCGTGACAAACGAACACGACGTTCATTAACCAACTAGCCAGCATTGTCTCTCTTGCCTGAGGGAGGCTGAGCAGTGACGGAGAGAGAGAGTGAGAGAGAGAGAGTAACTCTTTTTCTCCCCCATCAGTCTCTTCCGATTACTGCTCTGAGGGGAGAGGAGAAATGAAGGCAGAGGTATAGGCGGAGAAAATCTCCTCCAGGGCTAAGCCGAGGTGGGCTGGGGGATAAGAGCTTGACCAATTAAGCTGGAGGACTCCTCAGAAAATTGGAGTGAACAGCCTCAGTCTTTTCATCGAAGTTCACTTCCATCTAGCACATGAAATAGGAAGTCGAAATAGGGATTGCCAGTTTGGTGATTGTTATACCTCAGTTAAAATCATAGGGTGTGTGGGTGTGTGTGTGTGTGTTTGTGTGTGTGTCTGTGTCTGTACACATATAGTATACTGTACATCAGCAAGGAGAGACTGTCAGAAACACAAGCAGCAATGATGCTTTGGTACATTTAAAATTAATCCAGAGCTGTTTTGTTACTTTTTTCTGTATTCCCTTATTCTGCAAAAATACTCCATAATCATTTACGATTAAAGACAACAGTCTACAGGAACTACAGGAATGTATGACTTGCTGATGGCAGCAAGCAGCAACCCCAGTTTGTGCCTGAGAAAAGCAGAGCAAAGCAATCAGTCTAATGAAAACAAAGACCCAGTAATTTGGATCTTGGTTCAGAGAACAAGTGGTTATAACTAATGGACGGAGGGATGAATAACTGATAATATATACTATATATATATTTTTTTATCAGTTATTAAACATACAGAATTAGCAAAGAGATATGCCTTTTCTACCACATTTGTTTGGATTTAAAAAAAAAAGATGCTTAACTTAAAGAACAGTTAAAAATCTTTTGCAGTGGATGGAATATGTTTTCATCCAGACGGGTTGATGAGTCTCTGAGGAATCTGGAGATACTTTCAGAGAGGGGCACAAACTGGGGCGGGTGGGTCCAGTTTTTTAAAACATTAATCAATGACTAAAGATTATATAGTGATTATTAATGCATGTGCTCTAGCAGGCTATTTCCATTAATGACAAGATTATCAAACATCACTAAATTTTGTCTCAGTGTGCTGAATCTCAGCATTTCACATCTGCATTTGGCTTCTCTGTTTCTTTAATTTTCCCTTCCTCCTCTACTTTTCTTTTGCAGCAGATTTCCCCATATTCCAAAATAAAAAAAAAGATCATATTTTCCAGGATAACTTTGTTGTGTTACTTAAGAGAAAACTGTATCCGTTGCTGGTTTACACAGATGCTCCTGTTTAACTGTAGTCACTTGCCAGTCTTTACAAGCAAATCCGACTGAAACGCTCATACTGCTGGGCCGGCTGTAGTGATTCTCATATAAACATTCACAAAGCCAGCACTAATGATTCATAAACTTGTACATGTACATATGCACAAATCTATATTGTCCATAATAACACATATACTGACTGTAACATCTGGCCACAACTTTGAACCACTGGGCTATGACTGGCAAAGTTATATCAATAATTATAATATGGACGCTATAAATCAACAAACAAATTAGAACATAATCTACTATAGTTGATAAAAGCCTGAACTCTCCTGCAGCATCATTCTTAGTGTAATCAATCAAGCTTTACTCCGCAGATTTTGTTCCAGTCTTACTGATTTTATTTTCTGCAACTGTAAATACAAACTCACAAAAAAAGCAATTTTGATGTAATTTCCTCTGATAGCTCAAACCCCATTAATTGCAATTACTTTTCGGGTTGGTAAAGTGAAGCTGTTGAGATAAAGTCTTTCTTGTGATTGAATCTAACTGACTGAAATTAAATCACAGCACAAACCACACCTGTGCGAGCTCTGGTTCAATTGTAATCTATTGAATACAAATACTCCATCTGCAAACATGTAAAGAAACAGAAAAAGCCTCCTGAGTTTTTCTATGTTGCCATTCAAACCTATTACCCAGTTCAATTCATTACACCTTTGTAACTTAACAATAATTTACAAGTACAGGCAACTGTGACAAGTGGTTTTCCACTTTATTATTGGTTCATTCACTGATGACACTCACTATTATGTTAAGGAAAAAAAAGCCATCAGGTATAAAAAGCTTTTGTGCACCCACAGGCACAAACACACACATACACACACAGGGTACTCCAACAAGTAGTGACAAAGATGTTGTATGCTTCCTTTGTGCTCCAAAGAACCCAGTTTGTGCTGTAAACACACAGCTTAAAGTGGTACTTAGCCGAAAGAGATCACAATCCCTGACTAATGGTTTAACAGCATAAAAACCCCACATGGTCTGACACAACCGGCAGAGCTGAATCCAAACCACCACGACAGCATACAGCCAGGACACGGCCGTCCAGCTCATTTCAAAATTGCAGGAATCAGTCAGAACCTACCATGTCGGCACGTGCACGAAAGCCAGGATGCAAATTCTGTTTTTCATTCTTGTCTTATTTGAAACAGAAACCACACCAGCTGTCTTCCAGCGGCAGCTTTGGATGGAAGGCAAATGTGT
Organism: Centropyge bicolor; assembly: GCA_037975185.1. Lineage (NCBI taxonomy): Eukaryota > Metazoa > Chordata > Actinopteri > Pomacanthidae > Centropyge > Centropyge bicolor. Next base: position 6,822,938 of record JBBMOC010000008.1, on the reverse strand, counting down.
TTACTTTCCCTGGGCGAAGTCACAGTTCATCTCATCAGCGATAATGGCAAGCCTTTTCCTGGACTGATTTAAAGCGACTCTGTTAGGTTTAGACAAAAGGGATTCACACTGCTGAAGGATAAGGACCTTTCAACTTTAGAGTTTTGACAAGAGACTAACCAAACTGAGCCCTGAATGCTAAGTATTCCAGTTTATATTTAATCTTTTGCCCCAGCGGCTTTTTGAACGGACATGACCCTTACTTGACCTCATCAATTCATGAGCGGCTACTAAACCTCTCAGAGTAATGGAAACAAGCAAAGAAACTACTGTGAATAAATTCCTTCACCGCAAACCACCCACATTGTGTTGCCACTTAAAATTCACCTCAATGTATGATGCTCGATCAAATATGCGTGCCCCTTTGCCCCCTTCCCATCTTGCTCATCAATAGCTATCGACTGGTTCTAAAATAGCGAGCCAAAGTCACCCGTGGTGAAATCCAACCTCTGGGTTTTGTTATTTGCGTCAACGTACCGGTGAGAATGCGCTGCGGCGATTGCGTGCCATTTCTCATTAAGGGCGACAGCGGAATTGGCCTCTCTTCCATTAGTGGAGATCATGAGAGAGGAAGGGAGGGGAAGAGAGATGCTGTGTAAGAGAGAGAGAGAGAGAGAGAGAGAGAAAGAGAGTGATAGAGAGGGAGAATGAGAGACAAGGGTGGGGAGAGAGGACAAAAGCGATAGAGCAAGAGACTGAGATAAGAGAATCAGAGAGACAAAGCCACGATAGAAAGACAGACAAAGAGATAAAGCGAGGGAATGGAAGAGAGACAAGTTGGAGGGGGTGGGGGGTGCACAGGAAGCTGCCTCCTCTGACTATTCTGAGGGTTTCTTTGCCGCTCTGCCTTTGAGGCCTCGCTAGTGTCACATTAAGATCATCCATTTGAAGATCTGAGACAAGCCTTTGATGTTCTTTGTGCATACACAAACAGGAGAGTGGAGTGCTCCTTTGACAATTGCCAACTCTACAGAAATATCTTTTTGTATTCTGAGTCTCTGGCCTGCTAGGGACAATGTTATCATCAGAGGGTGCAGCGCAAAATGGTGAATAATTTAATTCACCTGTTCATATTTCATCACTGAATACATTAAATAGATTTTTTTTCCACCCATACTTGCTCTAAAACACTGAGGGAAATATGTTCCCCAACCCCTTGCTGTCATTTTTTTTTTCTGCTTCGCAGGTGCAGCAGGTGGACAAAATAAGTGAAAAGCCTAACACTGTAAGAATATCAAACACCTCGAGAAGTTCGGTCCAGGGCATAGAAAAAGCAGAGTGCTCTCCAACAAGTTTTTGCGAATGCATGTAGACAGATATCGTAACATTCTTCAAGAAGGAAAAGTGTCATGTTCTTTCAGGAATGAAAGTGGTTAAAGGCTGCTTCCCATCAGGAGTCAAAGATGTGTATATCTAGTGTGTGGAGTGGTTGTGGACTACAGACTCGTCCGACCACTCAGGAATTAGTTCAAAATGAATACGGAGGATTTCTTTTCTCGATATATCACAAAATTATGATGTAACATGGATTTAAAAAGCATTCCTTGTCTGTTAACGTGACAGAACTTGGCTGCAGAGCACTAAAATGGAAATAAGCCTTTGGGCATTTTTAGGGCCCTTTACCTTTTTTGATTATTTCTGTTGTGCGCATCCCTGACATAACGAACCTATTATACTTGTAATGTTACTTATAATGTTCAATAAAAAAACTTTCATCATCCAGTGAACTCACCAATTAGTCCTGTAATAGACTGTAGAGCTGCCGTGGCCTCTCGCTGGGCCAGGCTCCAGCCAGCCCACTTTATGACTATGAGAAGATGTCACAATATAAAGTGCACATCTACCACTGCAGCGTTTTCAACAGCTGGCAACATGTGCTATTGTTTGGGCGGTGTTTTAAACTCAAACCCACCTGAAAAACTGAAATTTCTTTGCATCACACAACTGTTCGCAGTGCTTTCTTACCAAGTTTTTTCTGAATGATAGGTCCCATAATTACTAGTTTTGTTAAGCTCATAATGCCCAGTTCCTGCTTGGATTGTGTCGCAGAGGTTTTCATCCTGTGCTGTGTTTTTCTCCCCATTTTTCTCCACAATGGCAGGTTGCCATTGTACTGCAATTGTCATGACGGCTTACTCTGTTATTAGTGAGTAGAGGGGTAGGTAGCCACGTGCCTCCTCCAACACACATGCAGTCCACCAGCTGGCACTGGGGGGTGTAATTTGGCCTGAGGTTCACACTATCTAAGATCTCATGCCCTCTAGACCAGATAGAAGAATCTGGAAGTGCTGTGGACATGATCCCTCACTGGCTTCCCACACATTAATGCTACTTGTGTTTGTTGGAACGCACAACCCCGGAGGTCCTGGTTTTCTGCCATGATGGGTGTTTTCTGCCTTTGTCTGCTCTGTGGAAACTTTTGCTGTCTTAATTGTGTGGTGTAAATATTCTGATGTGTTTTCTCAGTAAATTAAGTTATGCAGAATGCTTCCTGAACCATATTAAATAACTGCGGTCTCTCACTGATGCACCAGCAGTTTGGCCTCTGATTATTTGGCCTCTTTGGATCTCTGCTAGATGCCTCATGGCGCTTTGAAAACCATGAAAAGGCTGACTCTCAGACCTCTTTAAAATCTGAGTCATACTGCTACTTGGCATTCAACTTAGCACGACTGACCTGTGTAGCTGGCTTTGTAATTGTGATGCTGTTACCACCTCCGAGCTAAATTTCTTTTTCAGGTGGTGTTTTTGTCCAGTACACATGCAGATGTAGACGATAAAAGCAAACGCACACACCCACCGACACACACCCACCCACGCACGTACAGACTTTGCAACCATAACAGACATTTGACATTCACAAAAGTGATGACTAGGAAATAAGAAAACACTTCTACTGGTGGTGTGTGGGCACCCAGCTGCAGCACTTGGCTTAACTTTAGCTTTTATCCTGTATCAAGAATGAAAACACTTCTGAGAGCACAAACGCCCACTGACATCCACAACACTCCCCTGACTCTTCACCACTCCAGTTAGCCACAAGCAAGTAGAATGACAACTTACGAATGAGAGGCACACTGGCATTAGCCGTCCCTAGCTTGTTGGAGGCGACACATGTGTAGTTCCCGTAACGATCCTCTGTCATGTTGGTCACTGTGAGGACTGATCTGGAGCTGAGGCTCTTGATGTCGATGCCTTGACCTTTGATAATCCTGGAAACAGAACACAATCACAACAAATGAAGCTTTTTTTGGGCACGAATCAAGGACGGCACAAATGTTTGCCGTCCTTTAGTGGATCTTCAGATTGTTCAGTGCTTCATCGCCCTCTTCAACAGATCTGTTTATCCCTTGGTGTGTTACGGCTGCCTTGGAGAGAAGCTTTGAAGGACTGAGAGGAGAGAGAAATGACCCAGAGGTGAACCAGCTGGGCGCCACTTGACATGTTGTTCATCGTTTTGTTGCAGGTGCAGGGGGATTACAATAAATCCTATTCCAGTTGTGCCTGGCATCTGTGCTCTGAAATTGACAAATGTTTAATTGTTTACTCTGGTGGTCGTGATGATCTCTAGCAGCCTGTAGAGATTAAAATTCACTCTGTAAAGGCATATGCTGTGCATCCTGATTGTGAGATTATCGTAGATATTACAGCCGAGTTAGTTTTCATCAGTGCGGTTCCATATTTGCCATTATAAAACATAAAATCCTCCAGAGAGGAGACATGTTTCTATCTTGGCCTCGCTGTGGCCTCCCGTGATCTCTAGCTTGGCTCGAGTTGCTCTGAGAGGCTCTCTGAGTTGAAACACTATGTGTGACCTTATGTCCAGCAAATATCCACAAATCTGTTGTTCCCTCTCCCACGGCGACCTCCTCAAATGTTAGCTGAACATTCGCTGATAATCTCGGCGGGTGTCTCGCCTCTTCACTAGTTCAACATCAGACTAGTCAATGCTCCCCTCTGTCATAGAGAAAGAAACTCCCCATCCCTTCATAGACACACATAAACACTCTCCCACTTCCATTCAAGAATGAAAGCATTGACACATCAAGAGAATGATTTGCTTGTCAAAACTGTCACACTAATTCCGATAGAGAGAAACTGGCAGCGGCACTGCACCGACGGTATGGCTGCGTCAAGAGCCAAAATAAGAAGCGGCCTTCATTTCCCATACACAGTAAATTGGCAATGGAGTAGTCAAAGCCAGTGTTAATGTCGTACAGATGCTACACATGTTCTGTGCTTAAGTCTTTATACTAATGTCCTTTTCATAATGAGGAGTAAATGAAGAAATCACCATTTAGCCATGTAAGAAGTCAGAGAAAGAACAAGTCCTTGAATTAAGTAAAGACTAAAATCATGCCAACTTGCCTCCTTAGCAATTTGAATAAATTGAATCCACCCCATAATTACAATTAGCACAGTGTGAGCTGATGATTGAAATTGTGCTCACCAGGAGTGGGTAATGGGGGTAATTTGGTTTTTAAATTCAAGAACTGACACTCGAATCTAGACTGATTGATGTATGTGCCGCCGATGATTTAAGCCAGTTGCCAGCAAACATTTTATTAGGATGCAAGGTGAGGACAAGGCACAAATGACTCTTCCTGGAGCATTTATGTGGGCTCTCTCCAGACGCCGGTTGAATGGGAGAACAAACAAATGCACTGTCTTTGAGAAAAGGCAAACAAACAAAACTACACCGTTCTTATCACACATTCATTCTTTACAAGTCCAAAAAAACAAGTATGACCTAGCAGTTGTCCAATGTCAGCATGGAAGATTGTAGTTTGAGTCCAACCTTAAACAGAGTCTATCTTTTCACAACCTCTGTACAAACAATAATTATCCATAGTAATTAGCATTTGTTTGATGTATATATTCTGCCAATAAGGGTCTGTCAACCTCAAACCTTTTGTTTTTCAAACTGCACTGTTGTCCAGAGTGGTGTATCCGCTTCATAATGACATCAGCTAAAGCAAATCAACTGCTGTCCATACGCTTCATTATAGACAACTCATAAAATGAAACTGTGCTCACCTTTTCTCGCCTTTGTACCACTCGAACGTCGGAGAGGGGACGGCAGCTGCCTCACACCTTAGCAGAGCTGTGCGTCCCAGACCAACTCCGTGGCTTTTCATCTCATGGATAGCTGGGGCGACTGGAAAAAGAGAAAGATAAATAACGTTGGCAGGTCATATACATCAGTCAAAAGAAACATCTGCGTTATCACCGGCATGAGGACAATCTCAAGGAAAATGTTTCATGATAATAAGACACGGAGCAGGGATGAAGGAGGGTTGTTGAACTTGAAAATGACAACCTCCGACATCCTGGTCAGTGCGCACATTACACAGTGTTAGCTCAACACTCAGAGCCTACAGAGGCGGAGTTGGGGAGGGGAGAGGGCATCCATCCCCAGTGTTCGGAAAATGAAATGAATTGCACTGCATGGTGATAAATGGCTTAATGGAAGTTCAAAGACTCAATGGCACAGGCAGGTTCTGTGAATGCAAAATGAGGCTCCTTTCATGTGCTGAAATGTGGTGTAAATCTCTTTGCCAGTGTCATGAAGGCAGCTTTACATATGGACGGTTTCTAAAGCAGCCCGGCCCTTTTGTACTTCAAATATTTACCCTGTTTATAGTAACACAGCCTTGAAAGAAATGAAATTAATGAGTTGAAGTTATAAAGACTTACAATAATGGCATTATGTTGAATGCAGTTTGTGGTTGACAAAACAGGCTCTCTTACCATTCCCTTAGTTACATGTTGGGAATAAACATGTCTCATTTGTTACATTGGTAACAACTGGCCATTATCATAGTAATTATGGATTCATAAACTTTGGAGGTAAACGAAATAAAATGACCCTCTTTAAGAGATTGAGGACAAGCAGTGTTTGCTGTAAGTAGCACTGCTCCTCACAGAACTGAGCGCATACAGGATTTCATACCCACTTGTATCATGACTGGTTTGCTGCTTCTACATTAATCAATAGTGGCAAGGAAACAGGAGAACCAATCATAATAAGGCTCAGAGCTCAATCTGACATTGTGTATTGTGTGAACTTGGCTTGACTCCACAAAGCCTGACAAATAATAAAACTGTTCTAAACACACAATCAGATGCACAGCCATCTGACACACAGTACCAACAAAATTACTTTGTGCCACTCATACAGATTCTGATTAAAAGCCTATGACAAATGGAAGAAGCTCACAGTGTTGGGGTCAGTCCTGCAGCTAGCAGTAAATTTCCAGCCATGTCTGAGAGTGAGATGTGGACTATTTATATCCCCAACAATGAGCCTTTAAGAGCGAGCTGTCAGTCAGAGCTGTAGCCTGTATCCAGTGGAAGGGCTTGGCCAAGCGCCTCTGAACCTTTACTTCCAATTGCATTTGGAGATGTTCCTAATGGATGACCTCAGTATGGACAGACGCAGTCTTGGACAACACAACCCTAAGGCAATAAATGGCATCAGACTCCCTAAACTGTAAGCAGTGTGTTGCAATTTGTGTAAGTGAGGTAGCAGGAACACAGGATGGGATCCAAATACTGCCCAGATACTGCAGACACCAATGGTTGAGCTAGTGCAGTTCGATGATTTATCAAAAAAATTAAAAAGTAAAAAGGCTCAAAGGATGGTCAGGAAGGCAAGGGTCAAAACCGGAGATGGCAGTCTAAACAGGCAAACACATCCAGATGGCAGCAGCAAAGAAGTCCAGCAAACAGGCGAGGTCCAGGGGAGCAAAGCAAAAAAAAATAAATAAATCCAAAAACCCTTGAAAAACATGATGAGTTGGAACGTGCTGGAACGATTGACACGTGGTACAAAGGACAAAGAGGCACAGAGAGAGGGGGGCACAGACTAAATACACTAGGGAGGGAAATCTAACGATGAACAGGTGAAACTAATTAGTAATCCCAAAGGTGGGGCAAACACAAAGGCAGGAAGTACACCTGAGGACGTATTCTTACAAAATAAAATGTAAACATATCTGAATGGTCTATTCCTCCTAAATAGGATAGTTCTAATCTGTGTTTCAGGTTCATGGAAGCAACAACATGCTTCATTAAAGCACACACACACACACACACACACACACACACACACACACACACACATATATACACACACACATTTTAGTGAGACAGAGATATTGCTGATGCCTGGGCTTCATTTTAATGAATAGAGTGCAGTACGGGCTCAGTATGTTCGTGTTCTCTCTGCCAACCTGTGAGAGGCCACATAGATAGATGAGGTGGGACGCGACAGATCTGTGCAAGGTGAAAAAGATACATGTGAGCATTTGTACATGTGGCGTATGATCATGTAGGGGAGGCACACTGAGGTGACAGTGCGCTGTGTGATGATGGATGCCCTTCTACCAACCTTCTTCCACATCCTAATGAGCACATTCATATGACGTCTGTATGTAGATTTTCTGTCCTTGCATGTGTGTGCCAATTATACTGTTATCTTCCCTCTTCCGCGGCTGGGCTGAATAATCCGAAGGACTCAAGACAGTGAATCAAGCGATGGGTTATGCTAGGGCTTTTCCTGTTCATATATCACTGTATGAAAAGCTGGATGCCATGCTGGGAGGTATTAGTAGACCTTGACGGTGTGTGTGTGTGTGTGTGTGTGTGTGTGTGTGTGTGTGTGTGTGTGTACCCTTGTGTTCAAGAAGTATCCATACTCAAAGTATCATCACTTTTCTGAATGTCACTTCAGAAACTTCACAAATCTGTTCAAACTTCACAGATTGCTTCAGAACAGCATCCACGTTAAGCACAACCAACATTAACTGATGGTCCAACATTAACTTTTTGGTTTGTCTGCCAATGACTAATAACTAAAATAATTCACCAGCCAAAATATTTTTCAACCAGCCAAAAAGCTGCATCTTCACAAATGTGAAAATAGCAGCTTTTTCTTTTAATTACTTCAAACATTTTAATGTTTCATTCATTTTAAATTATTCTTGATAATGTTGAGGTTTATAATATTGGTTGGACAAAACAAGCACTGTGAAGTTGTCACTTTTGTGACACAGTTTTCACTGTTTATGAAATTAATTGCACTGCATGGTGATAAATGGATTAGTGGAAATTCAATAGAAATTTTAAAAAACAAACAATCAATCAAATAATGGAGAGATCAATCATCGGATATATCGATAATAAAGATAATGATTAGCTGCAGTGCTTTACAGAATAGTTCAAACTGAGCTCCACCTCACCCAACTATAGTAAAATCCTGCATCGTTCAGGAGCCACCTTCTGCGAAAAGAAAAGAGCCAACCTCCAGGACTTCTCTCTAATGCCACGTAATGAATTTGTTTGTTAGGACACAAACACAGACAGACTTTAGAAAGTGCCAAATAGTAGTAACCTGCTTTGCTATGATTCGCTGACGCCATGATAGTGGACAGCGAGAGTCACATTAGTCTCAGTCGGTACACATTTAAAACACAATGATGTAAACCTGGCTCTACGCTGTGATTCCAAATTATTTACCGGCCACCTCTCTGGTGACCCCAATTTATTTTTCTGCCAAACCCAAAATTTACCTCCATTTTTCTCTTGGCGGGTGCTCATTTTGGACTCAGTCCACACCATAAAGACAGCCTGCAAAAACGCTACAGGCTCCATCAGCATGTTTGCAGAAGAGCTACAACAACCTGCAGCAAAGAGGGTGACTGAAGGCTGTGATAAAGTATCATCAGAGTGTTCTGCATTTGACACTGTGCACCAGAGGAGAGCTGCACAATCCTTAAAGAAAAGTAAGGGAACAAGGAGAGAGATTGTAACAGTGCTCTACAGCATAGAAATATAAGCCAATAGCAAGTATGAAAAAAATCAATGCAGTATGCCAACTGACAGAGGCTTAGTGAATCCTCGTAATCCTCCATTGGTGTCATTGTGCGGGGACATTGATTATCTGAAGCCTCTGAAAGCGCTGGGGTGACCTGGCTGTCGCACTGTACAGATGCTAGGACAGTGGACATGGTGGTGCAGGCAGGTGTGTCAATACTTGAAACCTCGCACATAGAGGCACTGTCTTTCATATTGAAACACAAAACCACTGCCAAATAGTCTGTCTAAATGTGCTCCTTTCATGCAGCTGTTGTATATCCTTTTTGGAAGAGGAAGCATTTTGATGTGTTTTTTAATTTATTACCAACTGGATTAAGAACTTGCCAAAAAGAACACTGTGCTTTCTCTATTTGATGCAAAGGATTTTCTTTATATGTTTAACTGGGATTACTGTCCTCTGTATGAAGTTGGTTAAATCCTGGCAAGCAAAATTAGATTAAAACAACAAAGGAACCAAGAAATAACTTTTTAAATATATATTATCATCTTGCTGATCAACATACATTATGAGTACGGGCCATCCCTCCCAGTGGTGTAACTATGAATATAAACCCTGATTTCTCGTGAAATGAGCTGGTGTTGGACCAGGCATATGGATCATCTATCATCATCTATCACCTCTCATGTAAATGTACCAGAATATAGTTTCTATCAAATGAGCAGAATTCAAAAGTAGTATGGGCCATAGTAATTGTCCCTCCCACCACTCAAATCATACAACCATTTGCATCATTTTGGAATAGAAAAAAAACTATCCTCCATAATTTCGTAGGTGGTCCAAAATGCCCTGATTTTATATGCATATCGATAATATCAAGTCTTTCCAATTTAGACCCTGGCACTGAGATCTGTTAAGACAGATCACACCCATAAAATCCAGCCCAATCCAATAATTCCAATTTCAACTTGCTGGCATGTCCTATATCATCATATATTGTGCAATGCACCATCAGGATTTGGAGAGTAATGCAAAGTAGTGCACTAAAACTCATGAAGGCCCAATAATCCAGGTAATTTAGTGTCTGGAGAATGCTGTGGTGGTGCTGTAAATCATGCCTGGAGTCATGGTGACTCCACCAGATGGGGGTGAGGGGTTGGGTCCAGGAATAGCACAGGCACGGCAGAAAAATGGGTGCTGTGGGGCTCTGCCAGGTGACAAATGGCCAGTTGTGGGTCGATCACGAGCTGACTTCCATTACATCTGCATTATGCGGAGCTTGTCATCAAAACAAACATGATGTCTCCAATTGTACATCTCGACGAAGTACACGAATACAGACAATGTTAATGATGAATAAAATGTGTGACCTTGCTTTCATCTAATAGCAATGGACAAGGTTTGTTCAGAAATCATTACCCCTTAATGTACAGAGCTTCACTGAGTCATGCACCTGAAGCAATCCTCATGTGACTATTAATGATTAATTGGTGTGCTTCAAGACTGAATATGATTTATTTAGCTACAAACTATTGTTTGCCAAGAGAACCCAGAGAACGCAGGCTTTTTAATTAAAAGATCAATTAATAACCCTACCTCTTCAGCCAGATTTGAAAATGAGTTTTCATTGCAATTAAGAAATGGACTCATCAGTGCATGACTTATCAGCTTACACACAGAGACACTGTTCCCCACTGCCATCTGTGGGCTTCATTGTCCTGTTTTTTGTCAGTCAGGAATGGTTCTGCTGCCAAGATTTATTAATTAATTAAGATTTCTATTCAGAACAGCTAGGGAACATTGTGTTCCTTCTTTTTATACAATGCAGGGCATATAAATAACTGGCTTACTGTGCAGGACTGTGTGGCTTGACAGCACCAGGGATTCAATCTATTGTCTGAGTTTTACACTAAATGGTTTAAGGTACACAAATCCCCCACCTATCTTAAACCAAATGCACATATCAGATGGTGGGTTTGCTCTGGTGAAGACTATGCTACAGCAGGACACATATATCATTGAGGCTACAGGTGAGTTCAGTAAGTCACCATCAGCTGTGTAAACAAACACAACATCCATTTTCAGAGATGAAATGTGACGTAAGGCTGCCATGTTAAAGGCATTTGCCTTTTGTCAACACTATAAAGTCACTTTGATCAATCACAATAAATTGCAGAGCAAGCTAAAAGATAAGGTCGCTGTGTGTGTCAATCTGTTTTGAAGTGGTACGAGCATGAACGTTTATTCTGAGGAAGATCAAGATTCTGCTCACTTACTCATGCCCCACATGCAGCAAGGAATCCAAATAGCAATCAAGACGAGAGCTTTGGAGAGATGTAGAGAGATGGATTTACATCCAAACAGCTCGAGGGTATGGCTTTAACTCTACTTAGGATTGGATCAGAATCCAATTCTAGGAAGCCTTCTCTTTTGAATTGTAAGTCACAGTATTTCAATGGATACTGCAAACTGTCGACAAATGCTCAGCTGAGACTCTGTGGCTGATGTTAAAATACTCCCAATAATAGATTTCATTGAACTGTGGAATGAACATTCATTTTACCTTTGATCCACCGAGTGCAATCCAGCGCTGCGCTGAGGCAGATCTGGACACACACACACACACACACACACACACACACACTCACACACACACACACACACACACACAAACAGTATGTAGGACATGCATTTTATCATATGTAAATGTTGTGTACAGCTGCTATGCAAATGTTTTCATGTATAATAATTCTTTAAAAAAAATGCTAATGCTGTTCAAACATGCTCACACTCCACTAATAGTTGTTTACTTTCTTGTCGTTACTTGACATTGTAATGCAGGGTGGTCATGGAGGTGTGTCTCCTGACCACAAGTAAACAAGTTCAGCCTCTTATTTATCGGAGGTGGTCATGACTCCCCCTGAACAACTCTGTCAGGGCAGCGAGAGGTGTTGTGGCTGTATCTGGTAGGCCAAGGCTTGAATCCCAAACAGGCCCTGATGACTGGGGCTTTAGAGGGAAAGGCAGGGCTCGAGCCAACAAAAAAACAAGGTGACGTAAAGAATCTGAAGTATTCACAGTAAGCCCGTGCATTTCAATTATGCCCTGAAATCTGTCAATACTACGGCTGTAATTGCTTACAGCAGTTCTAATGTGCATGCTCCTAATTAATTAAAAATGATCACAGTTTTGTTGGCCAATTACTGTAAGCAGGAGAGAAAGTGAGGTGCTCTTCTTTTTATAAACACGGCCACGGTGGATATGTGAGCAGAATTCACAGCTGCAGGGCACTGGAGGAGGAAGAAGGCGTACGAATGGCTGGCATAGTCACAGGGAGCAGCTTCACTCTGCAGAGCAAGGGAACCACGCCATGAAGGAAAACAAGCGATGTTGAAGAGGGACAGATGCCCACACCGCTTTGAACTTGAACCCTACATCAAGGTAACCCTAACCCTAACCCATGGATTGGAATCATGTATAGTCTTCAAGCAAACAGCATGAAAAAAGTAATTACAAAGTTAGAATCTAGTGTGTCAGTGGTACAATTAACCTTCCAGATGTGTGTCAATGACCATGCTATTGTAGCTTTAAGGAGAGGTGATTGGAGTCTGAATATTCTGCTTTAAGTTTCCTCAAAAATGGCTGTTACATAATCAGTGACGTCATATAAAATAAAATTATAAAAGAAAAAAGAGACAGATATCCCCCCCAAAAAGCCTGGGTCTTCCTACTCCACATCAATAATTCACACATCTGTGGTGCTAACATGGCATCAACTGATCTGTCTCCCTTACACATTTCCAGTAAATTGACTTGCCGCAGCTTTTGCGATTACAGCATGGACGGAGAGAGACGACGGAAACATCTGGCGCGGTTACAAACGGCTTAAGTGGAAGCATCTGAAACAGCGCCGAGCAAATAAAACGTAGCACGACAAGGCAGTTGGTTGTCTCTGTGCTTTCCACGTCTGACTAAAGTTTGTGCAAAGTGTCAAATCCCATCTTGCAGCACGATGGCGTTCGAACTCTGAAGTGTCAGTCATTCAATAAGGAGCGAGAGCAGACAGCTCTCTCGGGAGAGGGAGAGCATTTGGAAGCTACAGAGGAAGGTCAGACACCTTTGATTTCCCAGCTTGAAAAAGACACAGGTTTTTATTATTGTTTTATGTGTACGTCATTAGTAATTGTTCTACAACACGGTGGCTTCATTAATTAATCAAACACCGGCTTTTTATCTCAGGCGGAGGTTTCCACGGTTGTTTCCTTCTCAGTCATCCCTCCGACTCCAGCCAGTGAGATGTGATATTTATGCCTTTGAGTCACACTGTGCAGCGAGAATTTCAGCCAATAACGGCACCCACCTGCAGTGAAGATGAATATGTAAATTTGAAAAGTGGGTCAGAGATCAAATTTCATCAGGTAAAAATCACTGCTGAAATATCCTTTCACCAAGCGGCGCTTTTCAGCCAATCTGATTCTAGCGTGACCTTCTGGATGACTGCCATCATTCCGCTTTAGCTCATGAAAGTATTCAGTCGCCAATATCGTTCATCACCGGAAATATAGAGACAAGAGACACAGGCAGGCCAGTAATCTAATTAACGCTATCTGATCAAGGTATTTTTGAGCCTTGGAGAAATTCAAGGAGAAGTTACATGAACTGGACTTAACAATTAGAAAACAGCAGCAAAATGACAACCTTCTGCCTCAAACTCATGATATCATAGAAAGCCAAATGGCAGGCTTAGTGTTTATGGAAGGCCTGGTGTTATTATGCTAGAGCTTAATTTTGTTTTCATTACTTTGCTTTGCTTATTTTAATTAGTGGCCTTAATCTGCAATTAGCTCAGAGGTCAACTATACTCTTAGCTTTATGAAAAAAAAAAGGGGGGGGGGGACTGTTTTGAAAGCCGAATGAAATTGTTTGGACATGTATTTAATTAGACTGTTAACCCACAAAATGTCAGTGTGACACACTCCTATGCTGTCTTATTAGAACGATAAAAGAGAAATAGTGCAGTCATGACTGATTGATGTTTATGACTTAATTTAATTTCACTGCAACTAACATGAAGGATACTCTGAGAGGATCAATGCTGATACTGATGGGGGTCAGTGCACACCATTATAGGCTCTTACATAATTTAATAACATCCATTGCCTGAATATTTGTGTAAGATTTTCTTTCATCATTCTGTGTGGTAAAATCTTTTCAAAGGCACATTTCACATTGTTGACTGACAGAGTGACACACCTGCAGAATCTCCCAGTTGAACCTTTATGAAGCCGAGCGGTTGATGACGTATAAACATTCGTCCATATGGTGTAATATATTAAAGTTCATTTCTTCCTCCTTGCTATGTAATTATCCTCTCTTGTTCGAGTTTCTGTGTCAGCTAACGTCTTTATCTTGATTCAGAATTTGCCGTACTGAGCCCTCGTCAATACCCGGCGCTCCTGGGCTCTCGGTGAATACAGCTTGATGTGTCACAGTGGAGCATGAATGATACAGCGCATTGGGATATGGTCCAAATGCTTCTCTTTTTCCATCACAGCGGGAGGACTGCACCAGGGTGGAGAGGAGGCAGTGAAGAGTGGCCACCAGCTGGCTCAGGTTCTGCCTGCTGCAGCCGCATCAGCCGCTCCGAAGGACAACTATAATTCATTTATTCTGCCCCCTTATCTTTGTAAATGAGCACATCTGACACGGGTCCTCGTGTTGGGGGAAGAGACAACTGTCATGAAAAATGCATGCATAAAAAAATATTTACAAAATGTTTTGCGAAGCTGAAACGCTGACTATTTAAAGCCACATGACACAAGGTGCTGAAGGTAAGATCTCTTTAAACAGCTACCTCTCACTGCCATTTGAAGATGTCGACAACCAAAGTGTCTTAGTGCTGCTTTAATGTCAGCAGCATGTTTTGTTTATGCAGGTCTCATAGTTGCACGGCACTTTGAATGCTGAACAGCTGCAATAAAACACAGGACCTTTCATGTATAAGGTGCTTGTGAGGCCAAAAAAGTCTGGCTCCATGGAGCTACGAGTTGGCCATAGCTCAAACAGGGTGTCAGACATTATGAAATATTTATGAATTAAGTGGGAGGGAGATCTGAGATTTACACTTTGTGGAGACACAGGCTGTCCTATCACCTCGGCTAAACTAATTACTGCAGACAAATTTTGAAAAAAAAAAATTGCAAATGTGTCACATAACTGCTACAAGAGAGATTTTAATGTCCACTGGAGCTACCTTTCAACACTGTCTGATAAAACACATACAGCGTGTTTAATCATAATGATTTCAGATAAGAACTACATGCTACTTTATTTCTGCTACCCCTCATGTCCATAAAATCCCTTTTAAGACTCACTGGATTATTTCAAAAATCTTGCAAAAAGATCCTGCGACATGCTGTGTTACTTAGTTCCTGAAGAGAAACACTTAGGAGATAATTATTTTCATCGACTCTCGTCACTGTATTCACTCAGGATCCTGCTGCTGCTCTGGAGAAAAGCATCCAAAAAAATGGTCTGTATTTTAAATATAATAATCCATAGCATTTCCAAGAAAGGCATTTGATGCATTGCAATTAGGCTGGGCGTGATACAGAACCTCAATTATTCAGTCCAGAAGGCAGAAGTAATATGTGAGAGTTTGTAGCCTTTACAGTCACCCCCTTTGTATTAGAGACAATTTTCTGTGTCTGAAGTGAAGCAATTTAATCTCTGCTATACCTAAAGGATTATGTAAAATATAACATTAAACACAAATCATAAATAGTTTTCATAAACCAATTTTTAAACCATTAAAATGTATTAACGGAGTCTACAAAAGATGTCTGGACAATTCTCCTCTGCGGTGCAGGTCAATAAAAAAAGAATGAGTAACTGGTCAATGACAGGAACAGCTCTGTGCTTCTGTCAGCTTCAGATAACTCTGGGCAAATACTGCCTTAACACTCGACGAACTACAGCACACTCCCACCCAAAGTGCCGCTCCGGTGCTCAAGCTGTGGCGACTCTGTCTGACAGCAAAGGAAAGTCCACCTAATCAATTCGCTCAGTTTGGACACTGAAACCCACAAACGCCCGCTGTCTCGCTTTCGAATTCGCCATCTGACTACGACATGCCTTATCAATCGTCGTGAATATCTGCTTTGTTGTGTAACATAAAGACAGTGCCAGTTGTCAAAGCACTTTTTCGTTCTTGAACCCATGTCTCTGTAGAGCTATAAATAACTAGCCTCCATAACTCAGACCCAGCTCATTAGACCAGGCATTACACAGAAATAATGGCCACAAGACTGTTTTGTAATAAAGAGAGAATAAAAGCTGGAGGTAGAAATAAAGTACAAGCAACATTGGAGTCAAAGATTTGTCAAAAAAAAAAAATCTGTGTGTGAAATAAAATGACTATTTCTCAAAAGTCGAATTAGAAAACTTGCATGATTAGCTTTCAGGCTGTGACTCAGTAACTGGGCCAGGAGGAGCCTTTTTTCCTTCACTGCCCCCCACCCCCTCCCTGTCTCTGTGGCCGACTGCCTGATAAGCTTTGCCAAAAGTGAGATTTAGCACAGGGCATCTATGCAGGAACCTCCATGAATAACAGTGAAGTAGAGGAGCACTTTTAAAAAGAGAGGGAATGGCAGTAATTGTCGAGCACCCATTGCCGCTCATGCCTACGAGTGGTGATTTCCATGTGACCACGACAGCTAAAGCCCGGTATCATTCATTAATGCCCCGGCTCCTCATTACTGTCTCCTACACTTTTGAAAGACTCATTACCTGCATAATGGAATAGTGCTTAGAACAGTCAGACCTTTCCTTAGTGTGAATTAATCACCTAAATGCACAGACAAAAAGGGAATTCTCACATTAAATATTAACAAACTTCAAGCTCCAGCTTTCTACTTTTTTAAACTTCTGGAAGCCTGACTTTCTTGAGCTGCACCGTCGGGGACATGACACCAGCATTACTGAAGACTACCCCGGTGCCTTTCATGTGTCTGCGAGGCCAGTGTGGAAAAAACAGGGAAGCGAGGAAGAAGAAAGAGATATACTTACAGTTGACTGTGACTTTTACTGTTTTGGTGTCGGGAGAGGCGATGTCATTTAAAGCGCTGCATTCGTAGTCTCCAGCCTGGTCCCTTGTGATGCCGGTGATGTTAAGATATTCACCACTGTCATACTTCCTGGCTGGAAATAGAAAAATGGAGGCAAAGTACTTACACTGTGTCTACAAAGAATACAAACACAGCACACATACACAGCACACAAACACACACACACAGATTTAGTATATACTGTACATATATATATGGCTCTAGGCTTTCTGTGCCCCATGGTTAGCATGCAGAAAAACCCTAATTTGCAAGAAATGGCTTTCAAGTTTAAGCCTGGGACGATGCAATGCGATTAGGTATTGTACTGAACTCTTGATTACCTTCCTTGCATGTGAAAATAGCAGCGGATTAGCAATGCATTGATCCATTCATATTGACACGGTGGCAGGAAATGAAATAACGGTGTATTCCCAGTCATCCACTCGTCATTTGCTCAACTCCACACTACGCTGCTAGAGCTACTTCCTGGAAGACAGACAAATTCGATGGCTCAATGCACATGTCAGTGCTTTATAGTTAGCCAACGGCGCCAAAGGCAGTAGCAGCAAAGCACCATGACTGACATATTAGCAGGGGGCGGAGTGCACCCGAAGAAGCCGGAGGGAGCGCAAATCCACACAAACATGTCCACTCCAATCAGCAAAAAGAAACATTAACATACTCTAGATTACCATTGTTAGCAGAGACGGATGATAGATTTTTGTTTCTGTAAATGTGTTGCTAGTAAGAACTGAAAGTATGATAACTGGAAAGAGGCAATAATGAGATACAGTATGGTGTCAAGTATAATTAAGTGAAAATAATCAGGACGAAACGCACAGTTTTATCCAGAACAAAAGAATAAATCAAGTTTGCCTCAATCAACAGCGCCAGAGGTCTTAGCATGGATATCCCACACGTATTATTTAATACTGGAGCTGCAATGAATAGTCAATTAATTGATTAGCTGATTGACGGAAAATTAAGCTGCAACTATTGAGTCAAAATGCTAAACATTCCCTGATCTCCGCTTCGGGGACTGACAGGATTTTACACTTTCCTTTGTGCTTCATGACAGCAAGCTGAATATCTTTGATTTTTAGGACGTCGATTGTATAAAACTATATGAATGCATTACTTTGATCTGTAGGAATTTATTTTTTTTCACCAGTTCACTGATATTTCATTGGCAAAACTAGTTATTGATTAATCAGTATTGAAATTTGCATCTCTATTCCACATATTACCACAAAATAAAATGGTTCAGCCCTGAGTCACATTTGGTTCAAGTCGTTAAAGTCTTGTTAATGACAGCCAATAAGCACCCAGCACATGATCACAAATATTAGGGATTCATCATTGATATGTTATCATACATAATTTATTACTTCTTTGCTTAAATAGATGGATATGATGACTAGCAATGAAACCAATTTGACTGGATGTGCTTCTGTAATAAATGCTTATAGGATCTCAGCAGGCAACACTGTGTATGTGTATTAGGGCGGCTGTGGCAGACTCTCCCCTGACCAGAATTAATTTCCAGCCCAGTTGTGTTCACTGTGAAATCTATTTTATACAACTTTTCAGGATAGAAATGGTGGTTTGGGATGGGAGATGTGTGGATGCGTTTGGAAGGCACAGGGATCAAACAGAGTGCACAATCAAGCAAAACTGAGCTCAACACACTGCTCAGAAAACCACAGAGACCCGACACTGACTCAGCAATATCTCGTAAAAAAAAGGAGCCAGAATCAAGACAATCCACGCTTCAGGAGTGGAAATACTGCCATTCTGTACTGCCAGTCTCCCCTGCAACTGAGCTGAATACTTATATAATGCCACTTCCTTATTCTGCAGCCCTGGTGGCTTTTTATCTACTAGCTGCTATGTCAAAAAACTTGAAACCGAAGGCATTGTCGATAATGAGCTTTCCTGTCTCCTCTCACACTGTTGTGGTGGCAACAATGGAGCCTTGGCAAAGATATTGGTGGCTACACAAACAACAGCAAAGGGAAGAAAAATGTTTGAAAAACTGATCCATAAACAAGCACCGGATGTGTCTGAAAAACAGAACCGTTAATATGCCAAGAGAGCACAGGGACAGAGACAGAACACAAAAGGCTCTATTTTTGTGGCGGTGCACGGCTGATGGCTGGGCTTTGCACCAGTGAAGAAGCATTTTTATTTCGTTGGGTGCTCAGTTTTGTTTTTTTGTTTTTTTTACTTAATCCCACTGATGTGGGAGGGGATGTGCACTACAGAGTCAGTGTCAGTATAGTGATCAAATGGTGCAGTGCAAGTTTGATGTCAAAAGTAACAGAGGTTTCTACAGACGAGGTTAACGTTCTCATTCTCTACCTGTGACTTTACTAGATATGTAACAGTGCACAAAATTCACAGTTTGATAAGTACCTGGGATTTATGGTCACGTTTTGGTACAATTTCGATACAGCAAGGAAAAGCAAATAAAAATAACAACATTATTGTCATGTTGTGAAAAACATTCAACAGTGGCTCAGTGTTCATATGGCAACAGCTAAGGTGCTAAAATACTGCTATATTGTCAATAAGAAAAAATGAATAACAAAAAAAAAAAACCCTGAACAACTTGTGCTCAGTTATACAGAGCAGCACAATGAACTGACTGCACATGTGAAAGCACACTGTAGCAGAGCTCAAGCACTTGAACCCTGTGTTTACATCCTGCACTCTTTAAACTGAGCATGGTCGCATGTTTACAGACACTCTACAATAGCATTAGATATTACTTTGGTCTGAATCCGCAGTGTGAAGCTGCCTGAAGGTTGTGAGGAGAAGCACTTGTGTCTCGGCATGTTCGGGCGATGCCGTCATGAATGGCGTGTTTGAAGTGTTTCCACAGACAAACATGACTTCATTTGAATAATGTTGTGCACCAACAGTTTGACTCTAATCGTAAAACTGGTAAAAACTTGTAAAACTCATTCGGTAACTGTTTGACTCACATTGCGTACGCAACCGAGGACGTCACATACCGAACCAAATGTTAGATACTGAACAGGACAAATACACACACTATTATCTAAGTCACCTAAGTGATGAGTACATAAACAGACATACCTACGCTTTTTGTAAACATTGTCCTAGCAAATTTGACTTTGTCATACTTTATCTAAAGCAGGAGAGCACTGACTGAGAGATACAAGCAAGCTACTGTCAAAGTCAGCCACAGTGTTGGGGATTGCTACATGGAGGCAGGCATCAGCTGCCATATACAACAAAGGGACAGTTTTCCAGCCAAAATTTAATGCATAATAAATGAACGCATCAAAATTAAATTCAACTTAAACAGTCTGGTTGATGTGCTGCTCTTCCCATAGCTTCAGTACAAATCATCGCCTGTGCAGAAGCCCTGCTGAGGCCTATAGCCTGAGTAATATACCTAGAATTAAAGTTATGGCAGATGCAGAGGGATCACATATTATCTGTTTCATTGAATAAGTAGGTCTCCTGCTCTGCTAGAGTAAAGATACAGCCAGCACTACTGCTCCACTACAAGGACACAAAGACAAAAACTGTGCGAAAGAACAGTGACAGCAGAATTTGGACAAAGAAGTGTGTGTTTATCTTCGTGGCCGGCTGTCTTTCTTTCAACAATACTGTTAGAAAATAATGTAATCTCATTGTCATCTGTGTTTGTGAGGAGGAAATTTCTTTTGGTTGAGTAATACTGTGGAATTAAATGTTTCTGAAGTAAAGAGTTTTATTCATCATCTGTCGATTAGACCTCATTTCAGCAACATGTGCTGGCCATATTATGACCTCCTACAGAGCCTGAAGAATGACACAGCGAGACACAGCATTGGCTTAGTCTCCACATGGTATCAATTTAATTTATTCTGCCATTAAAAATTAGCCATGCATTTACATCTCTGGAGTAGTCATCTGAAACACACTGGAACGCTTAATGTAGGCAAATGGGATTTAAGTTCAGACTACATCAGGGCAGGGCAAATAATTCTGGTTTGCTTTTTGTTGACTGGTTCTGTGCAGTATTTATGGGGTGCATGTATTATTTGGTCATGACTGATGTGGACATGTGTCACTCATATCCAATATACATAAGACACATAATTCAGATATATTCCTATTAATGAATGTCTACATATTGCAAACATAGCTTGTATGGATTTCTGTGAGCCATTAGTGGTTCCACTGTGTCTAGGCTGTTTAGTGGATACAATGATCAATGTTACAAATCACAGAACCTACACAGCAGGATGACGTCTGTTGCTTTTGTTGTTTATGGTGAAGCACTTTGTGACCTCTAGATATATTAAGGAATTTATAAGAGAACTGCAGATCTTACAGGGACAGACAAAGGGATTTTATGTCTCAGTGCCTTGTGTAGATTTCCCCCCTCACACACTAAGTAACTGCCTAACATGGTTGACCTATACACTGCCCTTAATGCACAGCTCCATTGTATTTCACTGTAATGGGAAATTATGATACGCAGGACGAGGAACTCCACTGTGTGCACTTGTGTCTTTTACTGGGGCAATGAAATCAAAAGCACTGACCCATGAGGCCAAGTATGCTTGATGCTTCCAATACCATTTACCAAATGGCTGAATCAAATACAGTGGTTTCCACTGGAAAGCATACAAAACTTGTTTCTGGGGGGAAGTTGGTTGCATAGGCCATGTTAAAGCAATCAATGTCCAATAACAATAAAATTAAATGGAACTTATATATGAAATACATGAGTCATACTGTATGAGATGTTGATGGTGTGGCCATGGTAAGATGTATGTACGATGAGAACAGAACAAGGCTTCAGCCTCTCTCTGTCTGCAAATATTTTCATGGGCAACAGCAGCTTGGATGGCACAGACTATGATTTTGAAAGGCGCCAATATTATTTCTAAGCCTTTACTTTTCTTCTCTATTTTTGTACTCTGGAATATGAAATCAGGGTGGTGTCTCCACCTGCTCAGGAGAGATGCAAGTGCAAAGGGCAATTTACCTTTGGACGTGCACACACAAACTCCTTTCATGTTGAGAGCAGTGATTTTGAGTAGAGTTTTGCACTTTGCTTTGATATACATTTTTCACACAGCACACCTGTCAATAAACATCAGAGCACGTTTTTAAGTCTTTACTGGCTTAAGAAAACTGTCATTCTCACCGATAACATCATCCACACTTTCTTGGATATGGTCCTTTCATTTCAGTTAATCTAATACCTCTAGCAATCAAACAGGAGTAATTACAGTTATAGAGTTAAAAGTTAAATCTTCTGACATAGTGATATATTCATGCATAAGACTAAAATGTTATTTTGAAATGGTCAAAAACCCAAACCAGAATTGTTTTTCTTGCCAGCAGAACTTCACCCTGCTGGATATCTTTTTACCTGATTCAATTTGGCCTGAAGTTGTTTTCTTCAAGGCAGGCGGTCTGATGCTGCCCCCTCTGATGTCCATTTGTATAGCAATATAGATCAGACAATGTTTTTTTTGTGGCCTTAAACCTTCAAGTCCAAAGAATCATTTCATTTTTGAACAAAGTCTCAGACCTAATTACAAAAATTATTAAATAATTTCAATTTCAAGATGTAGATATAGAATATGTGTACTACTGCACAAACTCAGAAAGCTGAATAACAACTGAAGCAAAAAAAAAAAATATATATATCCAAAAAATCAATAAAGTAAAACTAGAGTGTGTGTTTGAATGCTATTAACAAGTGTAGCTTTCATGATAAGAGGGCGGGTGCAAAATGGGTCATCTATGCTTGGTTGACCAAATGATATGAAACAGAATCTCTGGCTTTTGGTTTTTGGTGCCTCCAGCTAACTGGTTTGAAAATGAGACCCCTGCATGTGATTCAATATAAATACAACTGACAAAGTGAGTTCTATATATCACTGAACATTGAGGATGCAGAGCAGATGAAAGGAACACTGAAAACTTAGGCAATCAGAATGAATGGACATAAGTCCCAGAAGGAATGATGCATACTGGCAGTCTACTATACACCTTCCTTTTTTACATTTCTAAAACTTATTCACATATTGACATAATCTACATGCAGCCCTAAAAAGACCTTTATCATATGAGACATTTTGACTTGTCATAGCAGGTGAAGCGCAGGGGTACACTGTGCTTCACGCTCTTTGGTGTCCCAGTAAGCCTGCATACACCACTGCCTTAGAACTGTATTTCTAAATAGACCGCAGTCATTATTAATGCCATCAGTCCTTCCTGCGGTTTTCCTGCCAGTACATGTCAAAATGTCTGCTGCGAAAAAAGGCCTGTGTAGTTTCTTTCACAAGCGATACGATACAAATGCAAAGCTCCACGTAACTGGAAAAACTTGGAGAAAAGGATGTGAGTAATAATGAGTCCCATATTCATCAGCAGCCTTCAGCGATATCCACAGGTGGAATGCAGGGTTCCAATTAAGCTGATGGAGCTAAATATTACAAAAAGGGGCTCACAAATTTGAAGAGAGCTGTGGACGTTTGTGATGTGAAAACAGCTTGTAATGACATCTCTGAGATGGTCAAACATTAGTCTAGATTAAAATGAATGAAGTAGGATGAGAGATATAACATCATCACCATGGTTATATCAATTTTGCCAAGCCCACAATACGCAACTGAGCATGATCAGACTTCTACTGCGCTCTTACATCCCACATCCCTGTTCTTACTATTAATCTAACATTGTTTTTAGCCACTCTGTTTCTGAGCTGAGCTTGCTCTGCTTCCTCCCTCTGAATGGTTTTTTTTTTCAGTTGCTTGAACAAAGGAAAAAAAAAAAAAGCTTTCCACAAACTAACAACTAAGTTTGATCCTAACCACTAAATCAACACATTTGTGCATGCAGCATGTCAGAATCACAGAAAAAAAACCTTCCAGAGCTGCTAATAATGATAATTATACAGTTACAGCTGAAATCACAAGGAAAAATTCCTCGCAAGTGATGATTCAAATGAAATAATTCAAAATGACCTATAGCCCCTATGGTGAGTACAGCGAGGCTGAAGAGGTGAATGATTAACTCTGCACGTAAGAAGCAACTCAGAAAAATATCTTAGCTACTAACATCAATGATTAGCATGAGTAAATCATAAGTAAATAATGCAGAGTCCAGGCAGTTAGAGTGAAGAACCGTCGTCCTGCTGAGCAATTCTGATTATGATTGGAGTGAAACTGGAGAGAGATGTCTTACCCGCTCTTTCTATTTTTGCTGCCAAATTAATTTCCACACCACAAACAAATTCTATTACAACAAGGCTGTAATAAAGACACCCAAATAACAGTACACAGTGCATAAAGTTTTGATTGGATAAATTTGGTAGAAAGAAGTTTTGACAAAACTGAGAATGGAGGCCAAATAAACTGACAAGATTATAGTGTTTAGGCTGAGAAAACCGAGGAGAAAAACAAGTTTGCTGGTAGATTTCAGAGTTATAAGGACTAAATTTGAGCTTAAAGTTGGACCAACGTGGTTCCAGAAGGATTGTTCATTGATCGCAGAACATGTATTTACAAATGTGTATTTTGCTCACTGATTTCTATACAATTAGTTCCATGCTGCTAGACTTTTATTGCAAGAAGAAAAATATTTCTTGTGGCTGGTGACTACAACAGTGCTGTGATTCAAATACTGTCTGGCAATATAGTGAAATAATTTGATTACTGAACAAGTTGTACTTGTGAGTTTGAGTTTGTTTTTATGTATCTGATTTATGATATTAAAAAAATATATACTGCTGTTGTTAAAATGCTGCAAAATCATAGAGAATGATTTTGTGCCCATATGAAGAGGGGCTTAATTATGACAAATAATGCAAGATGTATTGTTTTGCAAATTTTATGCAAATCTCATGATGAAGTTTTTTCCTTAACAGATGTGGGCTCAGATTTGAACAAACACGCATAAAGATACTTGTGAGACAAATGGACAAATTCCCATTTGAGAAAAATCTAATTAGGCTGCCGTCTTTCTTGATAAATGAAAGGCAATATATTTTTTTCCACGCAAGATCTAGTTGCATCATTCTGGCCTGGCTGCAAATGGTATTCCTATTGATTACAGCTGTAAGGGAGCTTTGCAAAGGTCATAAGAGCCATTAGGCAAGAAACGCATCTTCGATATATACTTTGAAGAACATTATATGTTGAGTGCTCAACCTTGACATTACAGTAAACAAAAACAGACATAGCATTATGTATCGGGAAAAAATATGAAAAACAAGAGATAAATGATGAAGAAAATAATCTCTTCTGCTTGTGTTAGTAATGCAGAACTACCAAGAGACCCAACATGAACTGCGTGCGAGTGCATGCTGAGAGATGTTTGATGGACTGACAAAAGCCCTTCTCACCTGAGGGAGATGTCACTCCAAGCAAATTAAAGAAATCATAGCAAGGTTAATTTCACATTCAGTGCCAATGCTGGCTAAGTCCCGTTGCAGTAAGCAATTTCCCACATTGTGTAGGGGAGCTGTGAGTATGCTTCCTTCAGGGCTGCAATACACAGATAGGGCAGGCATCGCTGAAGAATCCATTATAGCATAGAGCAGCATTTTCTACATCAATTTATCCTTTTAACTTCTGAAAATGGAGAACAACCCACGCTGCTACATTGTGTGCTGCTGCCTTCTGGCCCCAACTCAAGGTGTGGGCCAGAACTAGGGGTAGAATCACACCATGTGCAGGGCCTGCTTGAAAAACAGGCTGTTAGTCAGTCTTGATACATAACCCCAACCCTGCTCCCTGGCTGTCAATCTGAGGCCGCTAAAATCCACAGAGTGGAACTGGGCCAAAGGAGCCTTAAGTCATGTCTGATTGCATGTGCTGCCACCTCAGTGACCCGTAGAATTACCACCTCACTGTTACTTTCTGTGCAGACATATTTAGCCAAATGCACTGTAGGCAGGAAACATCATTTCAGGTGCTGGACCCGGCTGGGCTGAGCGATCTACTGCATGTGAGTGTGGGATCAGAGAAACAGTTTAGGAAGTAGCATACTTCATATAGTAAATAAACATTATGAGTAACGACTTAAAGAGAAAAACAAAGTAATTAGTGAGACCAAGGGAAATATTTGATCAGCGCTTTTTGTGATTTACAACAGATGCATAAAACAAATTGTTTATTCCAGTCAAAATAAATCATTTGTCAACATGATTGAGAGATTAAATTTTTTGACTCCAAAACTGTTTGGTATAGTTGCCAAAGAGTAATAAATATGAAATACTTTGTACTTAACCGTTAAATTGGAACATACTGCAGTATGCAACAACAACTGAACACAAAGTTGACTCCACACCACAGCTCAACTGTTCTTATTGTTTAATTAACTGCCTTGGCCACCACAGTGCGTGGAATTGAATCAATCTGTCGAGCTTGGCCAAGGCATGAATACTTAACACACTGCAATAAGTGGGTGAATATAAAAACAGAAAACAGAGATTATATTTAACTGGTGTTATTTAACTGGCGATGGGCATTTGTGATGAGCATTTTTATTATGCTGTGACTTCTTATATACAATCCTGATTCCAAAAAAAGTTGGGACTCTATTATAATTTGCTAATCCTTTCTGACATAAACTCAATTGAAAACAGTACAAAGACAATATATTTAATGTTCTGCCTCATCAACTTCATTGATTTTTGTAAATATCTGCTTATTCTGAATTTGATGGCAGCAACATGTTTCAAACAAGTTGAGACAGGAGCAAGAAAAGACTGTGAAAGTTGTGGACTGATCCAAAAACACCTGTTTGGATCATTCCACAGGTAAACAGGTTCATTGGTAACAGGTGATAGTATCATGACTGGGTATGAAAGGTTCATCCTGGAAAGACTCAGTCGTTTACGAGCAAGGATGGAGAGAGGTTTTTATTTATGTTTTACACAGCATCCCAACTGTTTTGGATTCAGGGTTGTACAAAGTACAGCTATGTAGTGCTGTTATCTGAAGTGCTTTACAATCTATCTTTCATTCATCCATTCACACACATCCTCACACACCAGTGGCAGTGAGCTACTACACAAGGTGCTGGCCTGATCATCAGGAACATTTTTGGGTTCAGCTTCTGAACACGGTGAGTCATCAAAATGAATTAATAATTAAAGTATTTAGTTACTGGGATGTCCCAAATCATCACAAGGATCTAACAATCAAAATATTTATTTGAATTTAGAGGAACCTCGTTTGAAATTTGGGTGTGAAAGAGTTAAAAAAAAAATGTCACTGCCTGGAAAGAAATCATCTATGGCAGCCAACTGCCATTAAAACGTGTAGTGTGGCAGTAACTCAATATCACATTTGAGTTAAAAAAAGGTCTGCTATTCATCACGTTACAGGCACTCCAATAAAGCATGTGCCCATTGAGCACCTCTTTAGTTCACAATAGTCAGCTCAACAGCTGAATGGGGAAGTGTTAGACACGGCTCCTGCTGTTGATATCTGAAATTTGAAATGTGCCGTCTAACTCTTTATCTTTCACCTCCCATCGTGTTTAAAGCACGCTCAAGTGTCAGCCCTTGAACCGTGCATCAGTTCATTGCAAACTACGAGAAAAGGAACCCGGTGGTGAATGAGAGATCTCTGGTGAACGGGCCACCAAAAACTTGCTCACTCGCTTTTTTAGAGCTGCCCAATTCCACTGCGACATTGCAGACACAACTCAAGGTAAGTAGTAGTGATCTGAAGTCAAGTTTGAAGAATTCATTGTAGCCTTCACATAAAAACCGACTGAGCTACTGTACTTATGAACTTACTAGTGCCACATTCAGGACCATGCAAGTTCTGTTGGATCCGGCTATAAGTAACAGGCCACATGCTGCAGTGAGTTGCCAGTTTCAAGGATGCTGACTGTCTGTCTCCCGAGGGGAGGGGTGTGTTTGGGGAAGATATGTCTCATGCACTCAAATGAAAAGGCATAACCAAACATATGCAGTATGCAGTTGATATATATGTACAGTAACTGCTGGGAAAGATAGAGAAAAATGTGTCCCAGCTGAGTCCTATCACAGGAAACAATCAAATATGTATTCTAGTATTCTAGTCAGCCTTTTCAAAGGTCACACTTCTATCCCATGGATTCAAATCTCGACGGAAAAAGCTTATCAAAGCAATTTTGCCCAGCCATGCAGCCATCCACCCAACCAAACCGGAATGAAACAGACTATGTTAAAGGCTATTTTACCCCGCCTCCCTATGACCTATGAAAGAGTGGCGGAGAACCACAGCACAGTACTCCATGCATAGGCAATACCCAGAAAGCTTGACACCTCGCTCGAGGTATTGTAAGATTTGGGAGCCAAGTAAGTAGTGATGTCAAGAGCTAAACTGATAATGACTGAATGACTTCTGGGACTATTACCAGTGTAATGGGATTTCATGTTTAAATTCAGCCTTTATTTAATCAAACAAGTTGATTGAGAACGTGTTTTAATGATATCAAAAGCCAGGAGCTGCAAGGTTGGAAATGATATCACTGATAGAGATAAACTAGGCGGGTTCCCATTAATTCTTCTTAACTGGTTGACGGAGCTGCAGCACTGGAACAGTCGGGGGTGGAATCCTTGCTCAAGGGCAGGGAGAGCATTAAACACTCACTTTGTACGTTCAGATTTCACCAGATGATAAGGGGACTGGAGTGGGCTTTCCAGTCCTTATCATGCAGCAATCAACCCAAACTCAGGACTTCACCATCCAGCAAATTCAACTGTTACACAAAACAGCAATAATTTTTTAAGCCCATTAAGCTGCAGACATATGCTGGCACCATTCCTTCTCCCACTAACACGCCAACAAAGATGATCTGTGTGTTACAAGTGCTCGCTTCAGTTTGCATCTCTCTAATTGAGGAATATGCATTGACTTTATGTGCACACACACTGAGCCAAATTATCATCTCAATAAACAGTTTATGGCCACACTTCACTGCATGCACAAAGTTTATTATTAGCTGGCAGTTTGTTGGTTGGCAGGAAGGGGAGAGGAGGAAAAAATGCAAACACAAAACAGTCGGAGTGGGAATAGGAACTTGACAGTCAGTCAGGGCAATTTATCATTCTGTCAAACTTCACTGACTGCTGCAGCAGAACTATCTACAGTGCGAAAAATCTCCACCCCCACTCCAAAAAGGCTGAGTGCTGAAGAGAGAACAGCCTGCAAATATAACTTGCCATGTGGACATGTTTACCACTTTACAGCCATTTCACCTGCTCGGCCTCACGTCAACGAAAAGGATTACTCCTACCAAATATAAATAGCCAGAATGCACCAGAGGTCTAATGATACAAAAAAAAATTGACTGAAGATAAACTATGACAATTTGTTATCCTATTCTTAAAATTACTTTTCATCATTGATTGTATTGCAAATGCAAATAATATTCTTCTCTCTTAAATTGATGACTGAATCACCTCATTTTACACATTGATTTTCATATGTGTTGCCTGATGGAGTTCAATGCATTACAAATTTAGAAAATACAACACATGCACTTAGACAAAACATAAGCAGATGAAGAACATGAAACACTTCGACAGCACGTGGACAGCATTTAAAATAAAAACTCACAAGCAAATTAAGAAACACATTTCACAACACTCAATCATTGACTAGTGGTCAGTTTTCAGATTCTCCTGAGAATTTGTGTGTGTCAGTTTTGTATTAGCAGCACATTTCTTGTGTTCTTCTTGTGTGTGTTGTCAAAATGCAGGAATTGGCAAAGTTTCAATTTATGTTAATCTCCACAAACCTTTAGTGAAGGAAGTATAAAACCAATGTGTAAACTTGTCTGGGTTCCAAACTTTAGTTGCGCACAAAACTCTTGTGGCCAATGACACAACTGACTTAGCACTGACACTGCATCGGAAAGTTTTGTTTAGATTTTATAACTTTGAGAAGAGTTGTTAGTTCAGCTGGTTGGTGCAGCTCTGCTTTGATTCATAGCTGAGATATTCCATATGCTGTGTCTGCACACTCAGGTTGCCTGTGCACTGGTTGGGGCAGACTGTTCTGCATATCCAACAGATTTAATGGAATTCCATCGATAGGTAATTAGCCTATTACAACCTCTCAGTTGTACCACGTCCTTTGGACAAATCGCCCTTACTACAATAACCGACTCAAAGATCCCATGGCAAATGGCTTCTTTTCTGATGTGCTAGGAAACAGTCTGTGATTACATTTAGTCCCGGGCTCTTTCATTTGACCAGCATATCATTTCTTCCCTGGCATACTTCAAAGTGTGGACACTTCAAAGAAGAATGAGTGACTGCCACTCGGACTCTGAGGATGGCTCTTTTGATCATCTTCTGAAAACTCCCCTAACGCAATCAGGGCAAGCACCAGAGAGGAGGATTTGACAGCCATAAGATAAATGCAGTCATCCTCACAGCTATCAGATAAGCACAGCAGGCTCTAATCCATTAATATGAAAATGAGGGAGGACTAGAAGTGGCTGGGTGGGGGTTTTGCAGCAACAGTTAAATGCTTTGGAATGAGTTTTCAAAGGGAGGATTCAGTATTCAAAGCACTTAATGATGTATGTGTGCTCTGGCTAGCAGCCACCTAAATAATTTATAATGATGATAATAAAGATATTCTTTGTTAATGCACCTTAAATGATAGTTTACAAACTGACAAAGCAAACTGGAGGTCTCCCTGTACTGATGAGAAATCCTCAGCACTCATGTTTGATTTTTGATTTTGTGGCAGGATGTGCTCTGCTAACACATTAACTACTGCCTTGAGCAGGTAACTAAATCCAGGGCTTAGAGTATCTTTTGTTGTAAAGTGCTTGAAGAGTCTCATTTTAGGAAATATGTTTAATTTTTGAGTGCTGATACTTATAACCTCCAGCATGTGGATAATATTTCCAGGATAAGGATTATATTTTATAAGGGGATATCCTTTATTCTGCTGATGTCTTAGAGTTCACAAGGTTTTTCCTTTTTTATTTGATGACTTATCTGATTACCTTTACGATGCCTTTTTTATTATATAACTTTTCCAAAAGCCATTCTTCATAAAAAAAACTGCTTATGAATTTGTTAAATAACCTGTGGTACAATGACTCAGGAAATGTAAGCCACTGAAATTACTTCCTGAACTACAAAAAAAAAAAAAAATCAATCCACTGCACACAGGTTGGTCTGTTTCATCTTTATGCAAACGGCGAATAATATGTTTTTTTTTTTTCTTTTCTTATTGTCAGCCTGCAGCAGAATGTGGTTGTATGAGCCAGACAGGCCTCATTATGTGGGATGGACTAGTCTATGGATAATTCTGAACTCAGGGTAAAATGTATAAATATAATCAAGAAGTGTTGATACATCAGTAGCTGCTCGTTACATATGTGTGATTTAGTTGTTTTTTTTTCTTATTATTTAGTTTTAAAACTAGATCGAGACACTCCCAAATTTATACTGAGGTTGAGTGAGGATACATGATATTTATATGCATGTAAACAAGTCATTCCCTTATCTTATCATTTTATCTCTCAAGCTGTTTGGAGCTAAGGTGACACAATGGACAACAATTAATCAGCCATTGCTTCAATACATGAAGCTAGATCGCAACATGCACTCAGGTCTCACTCTCTCCATGACACTGTATGTTCACTTGAATATATCATAACATCTATCCATCCCCTCCTCCCTCATTCTGTCATGAATCCATCCAACCTCCTCTATCTCTTGCTCCATCCCTCCATCTCTTCATCTGCAATGTAACCACAACTCCTCTCTCCTCCTCAGTCTATCACCTATTGATCCTGTCCATGCTTCCTCATTTCCTCTCTCTATTCATCCACCCATCCGTCCATTTATCCATCCACCCATTCATTAGCACAGGTATGTGAGAGACGAAGTGAACTCACCTAATGGGGTTATGTGTCTCCAGGAAATGGTTGGCTCGGGTTTCCCGCTGGCTGTACAGATGAGCGACACATTGCCGCCCTCGTTTACCGTGATGTCAGAGGAAATGTCATATATCCTGGGAGGAACTAGGGGAAAAAAAGAAGTTAAAAAAAGATAAGATTAGCATTTCAAATCTGCAACCTTTGGTTCATTCCCCAATATTACCTACTGTATATGTAGTATTACATTAGTGGGTAAAGGGAGGTACAGTGGATATATTAACTGTGAGAATTGGCGGGTTTTGAGCAAGGAGATATGTTACCTACTACTGTATACTGAAATGACCTCTCACTTTAGGTTAAATCATGCTATACAGCTTATATTCAGACTCCATGATTCAGTCTGACATTTGCCATCTTGTTAAATGTTCTCCACAGGGGGGAGGATTTGATTTTCCTCTTGCCAATCACGAGTTTCCAGCCGCTCTGATGACATTTTCAGTCAATACTTAAACTGTTGCAATGTGCAGTTGGTGCATGTTAAGCAATTTGGCAAAAAAAATATTGATTAAAAATCAATAACACATTACAAGGTGTGATGATAAAGAAAGACAACAGATATTAGCTTGGCTTTTCTGGGATGCATTATGTCATAGCATGGACGCTAAAAAACTTAAAGGTGCTGTTGCTTGCCCTTTTAACACAGAGTAACATGCTGATTAGGCTCGCAAGCTCACTGGCTAAATGAGCAAACTCATCAGCGATACCGCTTCCACCCTGGCTCGAATATTTTCTCATGTCACTATAGCTTTCTCATGACCAAATATTTAACTTGAAAATTGTCATGATTGTCGTCTTATCTTGACAAATTCCAAGTCACCCGTGTCTGCATGCACTGCCTGATAAACTCAACTCTCTTTTAGAACAAAGAGATCATCATGGGCCTGATTAATTAGTGTTTAGTTTAGCCTATAGTTAGACACAGTTAAATATATCATGAGCAGTGATTAAGCTGTTGACTGTGACTATGTTAAATATTTCATGACAGAGCTTGGCACAGTCAGTTAGTCCCACCCACGAAGGCTTTCGACTCCCTCAGTTGTTTCCCAAAAAGCTATTCACGAGAACAAAACCAGGCCTTTTTTTGAATCACTCGACAAAAATTGAGATGTGGGCAGTGATTCATAGGTCTGGAACCGGGCTACACTTTAGGTGCTTTGGAAGCTGTGCATCATAAATTCGAGAATGCCCCTAAAAAGCATATTCTCGAAAAAGATCTTTTCTATTGAGGGCATCTCATCAACAGTCCCTGCTGGACATCACTTACCATCATAATTTACAAGTTTCTGGGCACTTAGATCCTCCTGGAGCTTTGATGTTAAAAGCTTCGGTATTTAGGCTGCTCAAAAAACACAGAGGCACACATGCAGCCACCCACAAAGGCATTTAAACACATTCAACTGAGCACACATGCTGGCACATGGACACACACACACATACAGGCTTATGAGACACTATTTTAATCGGCAAGATTTGAATCTCTGAGGGAGCTTTTCTGCAGTGGACTGTGCCATACAGTAATGGCTTCTCAGGCGTCTGGGGCTTCAAACTATTCCACCCCTGATCCCTCCTGATGCCGGCTAAAAAACGAACAAAAGAAAGGTTGATTCAACAATTTCCCTGAGTTCCACTTTAGACCCACCAACACTTTTTGAGAGTCACGTGGTCTCTTTTGTCATTGAGCTCTGTTCGCTTTAGCTGCGGCCACACTCGCCTCACTTTATTATGAGCAGCAACGCAGAGGACGCTGCTAAGAACTTGCAGCATGAATAATGACAACATCCGCCATATAATTAGCTTTAGATTCAATTAGATTCACCGTACTGCTCTTGTCTTCCCTCCTCAAATATTGCCCAGTAGAAAAGTAGCAAAACAAAATACTTTCACTGGAGTGAAATTGCTGATTTGTGGTCTGCAATGCACTTCAAACATGCCTCACTATAAAATACTGATCATAAGTTAAGCCCATAAACAGTACGCCATAACAATGGGCACTAATTGTACAATAATAGGAGCAAATAGCTTACAGTAAAATACAGGATGGGGCATCATTAAAAGCATCAATACTCATATAACTGGAACCTCTATGGGTGAAGGAAAAAAAAAACATCTATGACTCATAAAAGGTACCTCCTCCAGCCTGTATTGACCCAGCCTCACACAGGCACAACCCTGAATGATATGAGGGACTGCACAAGAAAACATTCTCATCACTGGTGTTTTCTGTTGTGGGGGGATAGGCGTCATTTTTGATCAACAGATCTGGATCTAAATGAGATGAAAGTGGCGGACCTTCAGTGGGAGAGGACCGGAGGCGATGTTGAATCTAGGTTATTGCTTGTCAGACTCCTGTGTTTACTTGCTGTAGGACCCCACTGTTGACACATCTCCTCAGTGTCTGATAGCACAAAATTGAAAATGTTGGGCTTGTCTACTGATCCTATCTCTCTTTGGCAGGGACTGAGAGGTTTTCAAAGGTTTGGATGAAGAGCCCTCAGTTTTTCAGCTCAGAGGCACTATAGCGGAGTTGCTTTACTGTATAAGACTGTTTGCTCCAGCAGAGAATAACAACCAAGTCCGGGAAACAGAATAAAAGATCAATAGACAGCAGTCAAACTTCAGACAATAAAATGTGGCAAACTTTTATCGTCTATGGAATAGGGATGCCTGTGAAGACCCGAACAGTAATTTATTCACCAGACAATAACCTGCGCTTTTGTTCCATGTCTTTCATGTCCATGTAGTTAGACACCATCAAACAATTCAGACCTGTGGCACTACTTTGTGAACACAGCCAAAACTGGTACTTGGTAAGAAGTAAAACACTGATTGTGTTCAGATATTTACTTTATTTAACTCGCCACAAATGTGTGTGTGTGTTTTTTTTTAATTTAAACTGTCAGTTATGGTGCAAAATGACTAAATCTCAATTTGCTGCTCATTGTTAAGTACGAAGCATTTATTATCATCTGAGGAATTGTGAATGTGTGATAGAGGGACTTTGGAAACAGCTAATTCAAAAACAAAATGTGATTTTGACATCTCTTGTTCCTTAATTTTTTAAAAGAAGCACCCTAAACAATATATAGATATATAAATGTGGGTAGATGGAAACAAAAATGTATTTGAAATCTATTTGAAATTCCACACATGCTAATGAGAAAATCAAGTTACCAAGTGGCTGCGAAAGTTAAAACATTCAGTTTGTGTCTGCTTCTCACTGTTGGCTCTGAATGGTGAAACTGATTACTGGGTAATTTAAGACTGAATTATAATTGTTGATGTTAGACATTAATTATTCATATGAACGTGTGTGTGAGTGGTGTGTGTGAATAGCATTGTTCACTTTACATATTATGAACAATTGCAATGTCAAAAGCCAACACTGCCACAGGAACAGAATCTTAACCTTGTGGTTAAGATAAAAACATGAAAGAGGTTGAAGGCAGCCATTGTATTACTTCACTGCATTAAAGCTGTTTCCCACACAATTGATGCCCCAAGGCCAGCAAAATTTATGACTGGAAACGTGATTGGTGACTAGTCCACTTATGAAAAGAGTCATTCTTTTAAAGAATAATGGCAGATATAGGATCCCAATATATCAATGTGACATGTCAAAGGTTGATTCAAGTAAGAACTACTGTAAATCTACTTTTATATATATTATAGCGTATAGACAAAAAACATGAGCGGTATTGAAGGTGTTAGCAGCAGGTGTTGAGGTAACGTTAGCTAGCTAGCCATGTAGTCTGGTGTTGAGACTGTCTAAAGTTTAGTTTATGATACTAATATAAATAAAGTTAGTCTTCTAGGTTGCATTCACAGGCTACTCAATTTTTTTGCAAACAAATGTCATATGTTCTATTACTCACTGTCTCAAATGTTGGAAATTATTGTTGAACTTATGGAAAAATGGTTGTGTCAGTTAATCTGTTATACTCTTATAACACCAGGTTATCTGATATACTCTGTCTGATGTAGAAACTCATACAGAATTACGACATTCAACCTTTGGTCACCCCCTTTGTTCGCTCTGATAATTTTCTGCATTTTTGTGTTGCACACAGAAACAGAAAAAATGCACCTGGATTGGATGAAAAGAGCAGAATTTACCGGTAGTTGTTCCTCTTTCAGATAAAGTGATACAATAGATTCTTTAGGCAGCTGAAAGTCGGTGGCAGTTTAAAGCATCAAATGTTTTACTTGAATCATTGGAGCACAATAGTAAACACAGTTGGAGTGGGATGAATTCTAAAGCCTGAGTCAGTGTGTGAGGCAATAAGCTTTCACCACAATGTTCTCTGCAATCAAAACAGTGAAATCCTGTTACTCTGACACCTGGTTAAGCAACGTGATGAGACCCACATTTAGAGAGGAGTAATAGTATGTGCAAAACCTCCCCCCACATTATGACAGAGTATTGATTTTGAGTTAAAGGAATACTCTCTAAATCTAGGGAAACATGTTTATTTGCTTTCTGGTGGAGATGTAGATTAGAAGATCAATAACATTCCCATATCCATTGTCCATTGAACATGCAGCTACCATTAGCAGCCAATTAGCTTAGCTTAACGCAGAGGCTAGAAACAGAGGGAAACAATTAGCATGGCTCTGTCCATCAGTTGCAAAATCTGCCTGCCTGCCAGCACCTCTAAAACTCACAAATTAACAGGATATATCTCACCAATGTAAACGTGACAATTCAACATTTTCCAGGGGGTTATTTGCTGGACTTTTTCTTGGCTCTGAGAAACTGGCAGGCTACCAGTGAAGACTCGAGCAAGTCACAGCCTCGAGCCAAAAATAGTCCAGAACATGACCCCCTCCTGTAAAACTGTAAATTGCTGTAAACAAATGAAACATAACGTGTTAATTAATGAGCTTTGGCAGTGCTGGTGAGTGGGTTCCGTCACTGTTTCCCCTTGTTTCCAGACTTTGTGCTACAGTACGATATGCTGATACAGTTTAATATTTATCAGACAGATATGGGAGCAGCTTTGATCGTCTCATCTAATTCCCCACCAGAAAGCAGATAAATGAAAATGTCAAACTTTTCTCCAAAAGATTACCATTGTCTTGAAATTCCTTTAAAGCAGGTTGAACTTTTTTGCTGAACTGCGTGGTGCACTCATCAGTTACTGTTTGCAAGTTTAGCCAACTAAACTATTTGGTTAATGTGAGTGTAAGGCTGTGGACTGTTGCAAACACAATATAATGAAGGTTAAATTAAAGAGACTGCAAGTGACTACTTGGTTGGAGCTGGTTAGAGATAGATTGTGGTCATGTCTGAGGGGCCAATTATTCCCATGGATGTTGGCCCCCGCTGTGAAAAACCTCTTAGACCTTCATGTGGGAATCGCTTGCAAATTTCTTGGTTGACACATTACCTTGAAAGCCTGCAGAGTCCATTACTATGTGCTGCTTCTCTCTGAGTGCCCTGTATTATCCCTCTTACACCTCCTCCACCTCTGGAAACAGTCGTGACTGTGTTGCCCCTCCAACAACAGAACATTGTAACCCACCCCTCAATACCTACACACAGCTTGTTGTTTTCTTTACGTGCTAATTCAGTAACGATGCCATGATTGTCATGTTTGCCCATTCCTCTCTAATTTCCCCTTCTCTAGCCCTGCAGGAGGTGCTGAGAGTGAGCTGCCACAGCTGATCTGGGCGGCGTCATCTCCCTCCTGGCAGACGCTTCGGGTGAATAAATAAGCCTCTAATCACGCCACCTTGAATTACGGAAATGCTTACAGCTGCACTATTAAAATGCAGGGGTTTTCTTCTGGAGCTGCAAAGTGGGATGCACGCAACTGGGCTCTTCTACGAAATCTGACAGGCCCTCTCCAGGACGACTTCTGCTACCAAATTGCAAGACCCCATTACTGGCTAAACCTACTGCCATCCAGCTTTCCAATTAGAGCACAGAGGGGAAGCCCGACTACTTGTTGTAATGGACGGCAGGAGTCAGGAGAGCTGAAAAGGGAGGGAGGAAAAGAGAGAAGATTCCGGCTTCATTTTCTGTAATTCAACTCCTTCATTTGTCCACCATCGTCCCACACACACACCGCAGAAATCGACGAACTGCCCCGGGCACAGTTTCTGTCCAAACACAATAAGATGTAATGGTCTTATTAAAACGCAGATGCTTACTGATCTGAGCACAGATCGTCCTCAATCAACGAAACGTAGCGCTTTGAAATTGGATTAGGGGCAGATTTGAGTTTTACTTTTCAGCCTGGCTTGATATAGCGAAGAACTCCTGAGGAGATCTTTGAATAGCTCCTTGCAATCCTACAATTACATCCTCCAAAGCTTTCCCAAATCACAGGTTGTTAGAGATGACATTGATACGGATGGATTATAATATACCTGTAAAATATACCTGTGTTTGTAGGACGTAATAGACACCTCAGTAATGAGACAGTTCCCACACATCTATTCCTAAAGGTTTTCAATTCCCTTTCTTCACTGCAGGCAGCAAAAGCGAACCAACTTCCAGCCCGTTAATTAGGTGTCAGACACGGAAACTAAACATAAACAGTGACAGATTGTATTACTCAAAGGGATTACCTCCATTTGCAGTGTCATAAAGCAGGCACAGACTATTTGTAGTACTTAACTTTGGGAAAAGTTCATCCAAGTAGAAAGAGAAATCTGTCAAGGTTTTCACAGAGATTGGGAAAAAAAACAAATAATCTTAGTGGCTGGAAAGTCCTTGGCCCTCCAATTTAGCAATTTGTATTATTTACTGCAATGATGTCTGGCTTCTGCTGTCACACCATCACAACCTGGCTCAGACATGCATATAAAAAAAAAAATCTTCAAACATATGTAATAATGAAGAGAAGAGGTTG
The DNA here is from genome assembly GCA_037975185.1 of Centropyge bicolor. Taxonomy (NCBI): domain Eukaryota; kingdom Metazoa; phylum Chordata; class Actinopteri; family Pomacanthidae; genus Centropyge; species Centropyge bicolor. Next base: position 6,784,173 of record JBBMOC010000008.1, on the reverse strand, counting down.
ACTTTTAGAATGTAAGGAGGCACTGACAGCATGGTTTGTGTCCATGTATGTGCATGGTTGCATTGGTAACATTAACATAAAATACTTGACTCCCAGCTCTCAAACTTTGAAATTCACTCTACCTTTACCTACAATATCACCTGCTGCTCTCTTTTAGTGTTATTAAACATATCAGTCTCAATCATTCTCAACAGAATAACACACACAACCATACGGCAATAATAAAAAGCAATAAAAATGTTGCGGGAAAAAAAGGGATGTTTTCTTTTTCCTTTCCATTTATTTGAGCCCAGCAGCAATAGAGGAGGTGGACTAAGTGCTAGAATGGCATGGCCAAGACATAAAACCTCATCAGCCCTTATTGCTTGTCTGTTTTTGGCATCTCTTCATATTCTAAGATGTCCTTGTGGCTTCGAAGTTGGGTGGGTTAATAAAGAATTCAGATGTGAGGATGTTGTAGCAGACAGAAGAACAGCTAAAGACACAAATAGATTCCTGCCAAGTGCACATTAGCTGATGAGCATTATTCCATAATGGTATCATTACGTATGATGAATCCAGTGAGTTACCCTATTAATGTACTGCAGGAATTCGCCTCAGGGTCCAATGGTAGTGTCTTACAGTGTGGAAGCAGTACAGTATGATGAGATACTATATGTCAGCAGCTGCACATATCATATATACTGTATATCTTCAACTTCATATGTGAGATCAGTGTTTTCAATATAAAAATATGTCCTGCAAACTGTTGTCTTTGGCACGGGACTCTTCTATAGTAGGTTTTTTGTGTGGGTGTGACCTAGTTGTTATTTTTGTTGTTGCGTCTTAATAAGCATCAACACCTCACTGTATCACTGTAAAACGCACCTGGCATACATTTTTACAGTAAAACCCATGCCCATTACTTTAGCTGTAACCCTGAAGATATATTCTTCTCTCAATTTATTTCAATGGCCCACTTTTCCTGCTTCAAGGCAGCATTCCTGTCTGTGACTGCAACAGAAATGACCCCAATACAGTAGTAACAATAATGTACTGGTGAGGTGATGATAGCCTTGGAGAAAGAGAAAACACTGGACCAGTCTAACTCCAGCTTCCAAAATGTCCCTGCAATGTAGAAGGCAGCCGGAGTGTGCAGTGAAACAATTTTCACCATGTTGAAGTGGTTTGATTTAAGTAACAGCCACATAACAGAACCATAATGTAACATGTGTTCTTCAGTGTTGCATGTGTATATACTGGTCATACCCATTGTTTGTAAGTGATTATACTGGCAGGTAGCGAGTGGATCAGGCTGATAAAACGATAAAAAAAAAAAAGAATTGAACACTCTAGAAGCAAGTCTCACTCCTCGCAAAAATCAGAGGAAAGTGTGAACATCACTTTTGTTCAACTTGTAATTAGCCATTAGTTTATGATAATATTCCTGTCATGACCTAATGGTGCAAAAATAACATGCTTCCGCAAATGTCACAACGATGACATGATGAGTAATTGCCAATGAGGTTAACGATGCAGAAAGCGTGATTATGGAGAGCTTGTTACCAATTTCATGCACTTCTAGGGAATTCGTGAATTAGGGGAAATCAATTGATGAAAATGAACTTTTTGAAATACCTTGTGAGAGGCAATTAATCTTCAATGGGAGAGCTGCACTGGGCATGTAATTCAAAGATAAGCTATCACCCCCTTATTGAAATAGTTTCTAATTTATTCATGCTAATCAGTGTCTTTCAGCCTCAGCATCTTGCTTATGATAAACAAAATTCCTCTGCATGGGCCACTCTGCTTTCACTCTCCAGGATGATCATTGGATTTTCAATTAGCTACGTGGCGACAAAGTGTCTTTGATAGGCACGGCCACGCACCAGGATTATTTCAAATACTTTATTGCCAAAATGAGACGCTGAGATCGTCAGAGGGCACGCCGCTTTCCAGCAACGAACTATCAGCTGGTGACCGAACGACCGTTGCTCTGGGTGCATCTTAGCTCTCAGCCCGTGTGTGAGGATAGCGTTTCTGTGTGTGTGTGTGGTGGATGTACTGACGTGAGGACACAAAGCTCTGTCTCCATCTGTCACCGGGCCTTGATGCAGCGCTAAAGGTCAAAGTTCAAACTTTAGAACCCAGGTCGTGATTAATGTGGAGAGATCAGTTGGCAGCTGGCAGACGCACACTACACACCCAGTCATGGGGAAGGTGCTCGGCTCAGCAGGCGGTGGGATCTGCTCTTTACTGGCTCTTTGCTCATCAGTTTGTCATACGCCCAATCTGTACCGAGTCGAGATAGACAGAAGGCTTCTAGTGCCACTGTTATTGTAGTCAGGTTCAAATGATATCATTAACATGGTTTGTATAGACAAGGGCAAGTCAAATTCAGAGATATTCAAGGCCTTTTTCTATGCACTTACTTTATTTTCAAGGATGATATTGTTCTCTTTGCAACCGTCCATCTGTTGCAAGAGAATTGTGCAAATTCATAAATGGAGCTATGGCTCTAAGATCACGATCAGTCTCTGTGACAACAAAGAAAGACTTTTTGAAAATACAACCTGCTATTCCGGGTCCAATTTTTTTTTTTCAGCTTTAACCATTTTCAAGGGGAAAAAAAAGTAACAAATATATCAGCGTCTTACAGAAATTTGACAACATACAGCCTGGGAATACTGTGTTTTCAACAGTAACAAAAGACAATTTGATGATGAATCACATTAAAGTTTTGCAATCTACAAAAAAGTCTGGATTGGCTAATGGTTCTTACAGCCTTGGAATGCTGGGCACATTTCAAAAGCAACAACTTCAAATAATATCAAAGTTTAAGCCATAGCTGGTTGAGAAGCTCTGAAACACCTTCGCTATGGAATAAACTGCAGCACATTAGTGGCACTACAATCAGCAAAATGCATCTACACAAAATTGAGGAACTCATCTTTGTTTGAAGGACTGCATCTTTTCTTTAAATCACAAGATATATGTGTAGAGCTACATTCACAGTTTATACTGCTCAGTCAGCTCTGCATCAATCGGCTCACTTCTGTCCACCCCGACTACAGCCACACTTCCACTCCCTCACTCTCACTCGCCCACCCACTCACTCACTCACTCACTCACTCACTCACTCACTCACTCACTCACTCACTCACTCCGCTAGCTGGCCGTCAAGATTGTTCATCAATGCAACTTGCTGTCCTTAACTTGCAAGCTACAATAGTAGCCAGTAATACATTTCATAAAATCTATCATTCTGTTCTCCTTTCAGTTTTATTCAAGTACTTTCTCAAGGAGAAAGTGAAAAAATGTCTGATTTTCAAGGTATCTCAGTTCTTATATTTCTGAGTGCTAAATTCAAGTACTTGAAGCACCTTTAACAAAACCTCCATCATCTATCAAAATTCAGGGTCAAAATTGAATTGTTAATATTGTTAATAATAGTCTAAATAGGGGTTTTCAAAGTGGGAGTCTGGCTACCTCAGGGGGCTCCAAACTGTTTTATGGTATTCTCATTGAACAGAAGTGAAAAAAATATTACATTTAGCCTCAATATGTGTGATTTGGTTAAAGAGATCAGAGATACAGTAGTAAAGAATTAAACCCACTTTCACAGAGTTAGAAACTAATAAATGCCTTAGGACAGACTGAAAGGCTACTTCAGCTCAATCTTTTAAAGTGTCTATGGGATCAAATCACATAATCAGGCGCCCAGGAATCGAGTGAGTCTAAGCAAGTAAACTAAGGAGGAGGCTTTTCCCAAGCTTTGTCTGAAGGAAGGCCTCCAGTGTCAGACTTTTCAAAGTCTGTAAAGTAGCCCTGGTCTAACCCAATCAGAACAAGGCAGTGTCCTTTTTACCTATTCTATAGTCTAATTCATCTCAGACCTTTGATGTATAATATGTATCAAATATTAACTTGCATCTGCCTTTTCAGACATGTCATTTTATTGAAACTCCCCAGTTGCTGCTGGGAAATGCATTTTCAGAAATGAGGAAAGCCTTTTTGGGCACAGAAGCTGTCAGCTGTCATATTTCTCAAAGTGCCCTTGATAGTTATGAGGAGTGTCTTTTAAAATATCCTAGTTTTAACTTCTCGAGGGCCCATCATCATCAGAGCAATGTGCGATGCCCCGTCTTTGTTCATCCATTTGTAATGACATTAAGCTATTACCTTGAAATATTAATATGTATCTCTGATTGGGTCATCTGGTGGAAAAGAAGCCTTTTCTGTCCGTGAACAAAGAAGTTTTGTGGAACGAGCGTCCAAATGCATTCATGTATTGTTTGTGAAACTCTCTCTTGCTCTCTGTCCTGATTTATTTCTCTTATTGGTGAGTCATATAAGTCAATGATAAATAGCACTGGCTGCCAAGCAATTCAAGGTTCAAGTGCTGAAGAGGATTAGTGATTATTCTCAGAGCCTGTGTGTGTGCGTGCCTGTGCATATGTGCACACCCTCAAACACTGACGGCGTGTGCATACAGCATGTGCATTGTTGTTTGTGTGTCAGCTGCCACATCCTCTGATGGTGCCCAGTATCGACTGCTTCTTCTTCACGATTCGCCCCGCGGGCTGGTTGGGGAAGATTTGGACTAAACAACACGTAGGTAATACAGGGCAATTTGTACCCACTGAGGGCTTTGGAAAGGCCAAAGTCATGACTATTCAATAAGTCGCTCATTATTAAAAACCCTGAGCTTGTACTTTGCAGAATACAGATGTCTGTTCCTGCTATTTGTTTGTGGTGTTACTCTGGAGCACTGATTGTTAAAATAATGATGTTTGTACAGAACATCAGTGACTCTGATCATTTTAAATAGGAATGTGTCCCTTGTTTGATTTCTGTGGTTTTAGCGTCTTTGAAAAAATATTCTCTTCCACACCGGTCTATAGAAGATGTGATGTTGCAGAGAGATGGAAACTGGATTCCCTAACTGAGCAGGAAGGCTCCTGCAACAGGACTCTAATACAGCTACAAGCCAAGGAAGCAGAGTGGTGGAGGAAATCTCTCACTGCTCTTTAATTGCACTTTGGGCACCAGATGAGTTTCATGGCTGAGACAGGCGGGCGGCACCCCACTGCTGGTGGTCAGTGTGCATTCAGGGTGATGTATGCAACAGTGCTGTAGGGCCAGGGAGCGCAGCCTGTGATATTTATCTGCCCAATTAAGGCCAGTGAATCTCAGAGATGCCTGCCAATGCTTCACCCGCAGCAAATCTGTTTCACAGCTATCTCACTGTTGATGAAGGATGTATTGTATGATAAACACCGCCTAGAGAAGAAGTGAGAGAAGTCATGCCTCTGTTGTGATTTACACCTCTGAGAAGCAACTGTTTAGCACCAGAAAAGCCACGGCCACTGGTGGCGGAAAATTCTGGATTTAGATTGTTCTCACACTCGATTTGACTGTCTCATCTTCCACGGTGTCTCCGGAGTGGCCCGCATGTCCAGAATCGAACAAGAATCATCTTGGAAAGTAAATGGAGTTAATTAAATTTCCTCTACATGACACAGTGTTGTTTACAACAGAGGAAGAGCTACAGAAAGCTTTTGTGCATGTCCACTGGCCTTTTCTAGCACTTGAGAATTTCTCTGACATTTTTCAGAGGACTGACTGACCTGAGAATTGTAAAATGTTACACCCACATGCGTTTCATTCAGGATTAGACTTCTGACAGATGTTGTAATAGAAGGACAGACAATCTTTTCAAAATCTTCATGACTCTGAAACAGATATGGATAAAAGCAGGACTAGGGCTGTACCTGAGTATTTTGCTCATTGATTAATCTTATGATTATCCCTTTTATTGATTGATTGATTGGAAAAATGAAAGCAAGAAAACAGACGTAAATATGTCCTGTTTTGTTTGATCGAAGGCTTGAGTCAATTTTCGTCATTTTTTGCAATTTTAGCTCAAATAATTACATAAATTATTTATTCTGAACATAGTTGCCCATTGATTTTTTTGTCAATTGACTGACTAATAGTTTCAGTTCAGCATGTCAGGCACCTTCACATTGTCAATCATCAAACAGGGAGAAGAATTTCTGATGCACCTAACCCCTGCGATCTAAACTCCAAACTTGGATAAAACTGCTCTCCTTCCACCACCCAGCATGTCTGTGTGGAAAGACTGTCCATCCTATTATAGTGAAAACAGATACTGCAAAGTAGAGGAGGGCAAGAAGACTGGAAAGAGAAGGCTGGATGATGGCCAAGTCGGACAGCGCTGTATAAATATGAACTCAACTGAAGACGATGACTGTTTTGGAAAAGAAGCTCGTGTGTGTCACTGGTTTGGCCTTATTTGTGGTTTGACCCAAGGCTGTGGGTTTTGCCGACACTGATCAGCATTAGATGTGAGATAACTGCAGGCAGCGTTGACTTTTATTAACACAGACAAAAAGAGAAGCAACATCGAACTGATTTGAATTAATTAGTGATTGAGCACCACTGTTGCTGTTAAAGAGAGAGCAAGCGTGGTGAGTAGTGGCATGAGCCTGGTTCCAGACCTCTGAATTGCTGCCCACATCTCTTGCTATTTGAGCAATTCAAACAGGTCTGGAGTTGTGCTCATTGACTGCTGTTTCCACTGCTGAAAAAAACAAGGAGGCCAATCAGAGCTTTGCAAGTGGGAATAAAATATGAGCCAGAGCCAGAAAACAGTGAAAGAAAAATGGACAAATGGACTTCAACTCTTAGATCAGCACAATGGCAATTCAGTCCGATTATCAGGCTCATATAGTATGATCATGTTGTTGTAATGATCTGTAAACATAAAGGAAATGTTGAGTTTGCACAACAGTAACGATGGCCAATTAATGGGAACCACAGCAGATCAAACTGGAATTAAAGGCCTAATAGTTTCAAATACAGGCCAGATTCCCTCTTCACTTGAGCCAACATTTGAGAAGTTACAAAAAACTATGATTCTTGAATTACTGTTTCAAATGAAATTACTGACTCGATGATTGATTTACTTTCTGTATTCCACTGTTATGGTTCTACACTGAGAGGTTTTATTTCATGTTCTATTATTTTCTTACACTTCTGTGCATGCATTCTTGTGTACCCTGAAATCTGTTGCTGTGTCTCAGTAAATATTTATTACTATCAGCAGCAGTGAGTGGCAACAGAGATGAAATTGTCTGTCCAATTAATCTAATGTCACCCACAAGGACAGGCATGTAGAGAATGGGTTGGAACAGGGAAGGCTAATTGAAGTGGGACGGCGTCCAAGAAAATTCTCAGGGACTAAGGCTACATTTTCTGCTTTGGAACAACCCCATTACTATAATCTGAAGCTCATTTTGATGCACAGTTGTAAACATGCATTTCAAAGTACAAAGAGTACAAAAACATCACTCCGCTAGTCACTGTGAGTAAAGTGGGTCCAGAATTGTCATGCAGAGAGAATCAAGCATTCCATAATAGATCACTCTGAAGGTGAGATTAAGAAAACTGTGACATTTTGAGCTACGCTGGTTAAAGCAAATGCAGTAGAATAAATGTGCAGCACTGACAGCGGGCAGTCTACCTTTATGCTAAGCTGTTTTACCTGCAAAGACCATTCCAAGAGCCCAAATAAAAACGCCTGAGTTCCTCTGCACTCGTGTTGTATCTATTCCCTCTCTAGAGAAAAGAGACGTGAGAGCTGAGTGGCTGACCTTTGTCCTTACTCTTTTTAATTAACCGTGGCTAATATCAGCTATTTCCATGATGAGGACTCGCATTAGTGCACCAACACACAATCACACACACACACACACACACGTGCGTGAAGGCGCGCACATAAAATGCTTCATGCACGTGCAAACACATAATGGAGCACGGAAATTTACAGGGGCAAAGATAGGGATACACAAACTCACACCCACACCCCCCACACACACACAAATGACAATGATTAGTGGCTAACTAAATGTCAGGGGCCATAATGGCAAATCTGTTCCTTTAGACACACTCATATTCTCTCTACACTTTCCCTGCAATATCAATAGCAGGCCGCATTGTTTAATGCATTATTATTCCACAGAGACTCTTGAGACGCAGTTATTCCAGCTGGGGACAGTAACACAGATTCACTATCCTCCTCTCATGGCACTCAAACATCTTATCACACACACAGTCATGAGGAACTATTGCATTAGGGTTTGCCGCAGTGTCTGTTTTTTTTTTTTAACTTTGATATCAACTTTGTTTGCATCACACAATAGTGACAGCATAGTTTTATTTAATCCAAAACTGGGGAAAGCTCCTCAGCATCATTATTTCTTCCATACTTACATTGATAACTAACAACATAATTTTTTAAAATTTGTTGAACATTTTAGCAAATGTAATTCAAATTAAGTCACGTACAGTGATACGCACATGTCCGGGCTGTACCTGTTGCATATAGTATGAAGGGATGAAGAACTTTCAGCTTTTGGTATTAAATATTGATGAAGGCCGAATTTTTAATAGTCTTTTAAAGTGGTATCAAAGCACTGCAAAATTTATGCCATCCTGTCCACTCTGCTTTACATATTTCTCCATGAGACCACAAATAATACGACACATTTGCGAGAAGGAATCAATTGGGGGGGGGGTCTGTCATTAAACGCACTCAGCAATTATTAACACTTCAAATGCATGAACTGCAGATATGTTACATAAGGATAAAGTGTTGGGTAAATTTCCAGTTCAGGACATCAAGCCCAAAACTCCCTTTGGGAACTGAAATACCCAGCTTATATCTATGTTACGAAATACAGTCTGCACACCTGTGGGTGGCGCCCTAATTTACTTAAATGGCTACTCAGGTAGGAGAACGACTTCCTTAGCTCAGTTTTATAGCACTCATAGGCTATTATAGTAAATTGCCAGGCTAATAGCGGCATTCAATTTCATCTTCAGTGTGAGTCACAGAGACTATTGACAAAACGTCCAGCTATGTTTCCGTTTCAATGAAAAATGGAGAACTTAACATTCAACTGTTTAAACTACTCGACATCAAGCTTAAATGGGAAATTGTTTAACCAATATGTTCACACAACGCAATCTATCTTTAATTGAAAAAAGAGCAAGGTAGAGCTAGGTTGCAATTAGGCTTAAACTTTATAGTATTGATACAGCTAATGCTCAAGAGGAATCCAGGCCAGGGAATGAGGGAGAAATGTCACAGAGAAGGTGTTCATTCACTGGATTAATACACGGAGTTGCGGTAAAGTGCAGTTGACAGGACTGTATTTTCGGACTCAAGAGAAAATGAAATCTATTTTAAAATGCGCCCTGCAATTAATGGGAGTGACACAATCACAGCATATTAAGAATAAACTAGGATTTGCTGGGCCCTTTTATGCCGTAGTCTGTGATTATGCTCTATCTCTGTCCTGACATCAAAGAGAGGAGCGACGACCTGGAGATTTAACCCTCCATTTTCTCTTCTTGCTGAGAAACACTCTCACTCCAGACTGACTCACTCCACGGGCGTGGGCAAGTGAGTTTTCACTTGTAGATCCGCTCTGATCCATATTAATGTCCAAAGCATTTTCATCACATACAGGATTATGGCTCATATATCTGAAAACGTTAACCCTATTAAGTGCTACATCGCACCGAGGCATCGTATAAAGTCTTACATGAAATCCTTTAAAGATATACTGTGTCACATCTACTGTATGTTGTTTGGTTTCTACAGTGCGTGTTTGGTATAAGATGCATGCTGGCGACAGGCACATTGTATTTATAAAAACTGTTTCAGGTGACAATATGTCAGCAAGATTCCTCTGAATTAATTTTTAAACTCCACACCTCGGCGAGCAGTTTTTTCTCTGATGAAAGCCAGAAACACATTACAGAGGTCCGTGTAGGCAAGAAGGGAAGTACGCCTCTTTCCCCCCTCCTCGCTCTGACAAGATATTCTTAGACGAGAGGTGCTGTGCATATTTAATACATTATCACATCTACAATCTTAATTAACAGAGAGGGAGGAAGAAGAATGGCGGCTGAGGAGGAGGGTAGTCATGTGATGTGTAGAAGGGCGGGATGGGCGCGATACCGATCTCTCATTCCTCCGTATCCTACATGAGATAATGGTCAGGGTGGACTGTAAATAGGTCAGCGCGTGCATGGTGGAGAGGAGGAATATGCAGATGAAGACCAGGGCTACAGCAGAGCAGTAATAGAACTGGGCTGATGTGGACCAGGAGTCCGTAATGGTCACAGTTCGTTGGGTTGTCAGTCATGTTGCTGATATCTCAGTTTTGCTCAATAATCAGCGCAAAGCCACAAGGCAGAACCCATTCAGCTTAATCTTGTTAAGTCAAGTATTTAAAGGAAGGGTTTAACTGATCAGCAGCTACCTGTGCCAAACGTACCTAGCAGAAGACATGGACCCTTTAAGTGATTCAGCAGACCCCGATGGCCCTGACGATTATTGCTTTTGGCTGAGATTAAGTGAGGGACCCATTTAGGCACTGGAAGATCTGCGGTTGTGCACTGGGATAAAATATTAGTCAAACTCCATCTTCTGCATCACTGGAGGGAATGCTAATATCCTCATAGGTCTCTCTGTATCTGCTGGTGTACCATACTGACAGTTCTCACACCTACTGTGTTACATTGACGTATTTTTCTCCATCAGCATGTGGGGCGTCAGATTTCCTTTCATTTGCAACAGGAGCAAAAATATAGGTTTCAGGCTGTGCCCTTTGCTTCATGTGACTCTGAGCTGTGATGCCGGCGCAGTGGTGTGTTTTGAATTCCACAATTTCCTCATTACTCATGGGCACCGTTTAATAGCAGCGAGCTATGGGGGGGCACAGATGCAAACGTCTAATTTGTGGAGGTGACACAAGATCTCTGAGGGGGATAAATGTCACGCAGAGATTAAATGATTCTGTCGAGATGAGTGAGGAGTCACAGTCGTATCTAACCTCCTGCCCCTAAAGCAGCAACATGTGATTCATGTGCTAAGAAGTGTGTCGATAACTAGATTTTCCCGTTTCTGTAAAACTGTTGTAATATTCTGGTAAGGAGACACCCCATGGGATGTGATTAGAAAGAAAGAAAGAAATCTTCATTTGGGGCTCCAGTGGTAAAATGAATGACTAGTTTACAGGTTTTGCTGACACAGCGAGGGGTGGGGGTGAGGGGGCAAAGTAAAGGAAACAGGCAGCACAAAAAGCTACACAAGTTTCTCAGTGTTAAGGACTTTCAGAGGGCTCCTGAATCTCAAAGTCATCACTGATCAGGAATTTATGAATTCAGGGATTTATGAAGCAAAGTGCTGAGTGTATTTCCATCATCAGCTGAGGAAATGATGGCTTTCCTGAATAAAAAAATCCACTTTCCAGCTCCAGCTTCCCAGCTCACTGGTATTTTAGCATCCTTCTATTCTGTCCATGGTAAAAAATATTGAAATATATGTGTTGACAGAAATGGACTGACATGACCAAATACAAGACAGCCACCCAGCACTGCTGACACAGATATACATTTCAGATAAGCATAATTGCTTGGAGGATCAGCTGGTCAAGGACCCTTGCATGCACCTGAAATGGGTTGAGACCACTGCATATTTCCATACATATACAGTAATCCCTTCTTGCTCCCATTCTCTGTGTTACTCCTCATGGTGCACTGTCTAGCAAAAGTGCCAAAAAATCCAATGCCATGAAATCCTTTTACTTCAACTGTAACATTCGTGTTGCAGCATTAATAAATGTTGTATGCTTGGACTGAAAAGCCGAGATTAAAGTGTCTGAGGTTTTTTTTTTTCTTGGTGAGTCTTCCCCTTCCTTCCAGCAGATGAAAAAAACAGCATGCTCCCAGAAGCCTCTGCAACATGACAGAGCTGCTCCCCTGCTGCATCTCATCTGTAACAAAATCCCTCTGTTCTCCATGAGTGGGCCTACGCATGTGTACACAAGTATCGCGCAGTGACAGGTAATGATTCACAACACACAGAGTTTTGACAGAGCAAATTAACGAAAGCACAATGTGGTGTGAAGTTATGGAGGCGCCATAACATCGCACATATGTGGTAGCCGTACATAAATAAAGAAACAACGGAGCAGCTGGCAATGTAACGGACACCATTTTTAACTACCTGGAGTACCAAAGACATGACCACAGGCATTTATCAGCTGGAGTGACTCATCTGTATTTCAACATACACTTCCTGTCTGCAGCTCACACTCAGGTAAACAGTTCTGTCTCAATGGCTGGCGACCCATTCGCCTGATGACTCAACTGTAGCACATTTACATAACGCAATCCTAACACCATCACATTACTAATAACTGATAACAGTGAAAGTAACAAAGCATATTTAAGGAAATATATGTTGCTTTTTTCATAGTGTTACACAGTCCATCATCATCTCATCCAAAGACATACTGACCACACCTCTTTCTGTCATAATATTTTCCTTTTCGTGTATCACCTCCCAATTGTTTCTCTGGCTTCAAGACTACCGGGTTGTAAATGTGTTATGAAGCTGTACGTATACAGTTTGTCAGGTGTTACAAAACAAGACGTTATTTCTAAGCATTATTTAACCACATTCAGCTTGTTTCTGTGAATTAAAATCACACGTCTCGGTGCACAAGTGATAGACACCTCCGACCGAAATTACCAACATGTTACGTTTGTGAACTGTAGACCAACAATTGGTATTTGTATGTCAAACTGATGCCAAATCTTACCCGCTAGGTCACATCCATCAGGAATTCTGGGCATAGCAAAACATATTATACAGCTGACAGCTGGCACATTAGCTGCAGTTTGATTGTGGCCATATGGCCAGCGGTGAGGAGCTGCCATGACCCGAAACACCCCTGGTAAGATTCCCATTACAGAATGTTCCTCAGAAAGCCAACATCTACAAAAACATGACGGTCCTGTAGTGACCATTACTGCCTGCCAAGCCGCTGACTATGGTTTATCACATGTACTGTATATTTACAGGCACGGTGTACCTGTAAAGTGTCACTGACGCAGAGGCAAAGCGACTGTTTGTTTAAGCCAAAGCAGCTCTGCTTGCTGTCACTGTGGATGTCATTAATTGTAACTCAGCCACTCCACAGTTCACTCACTCTCAGGACTGTACATCAGGAACAATGGGGCGATTTTGACAGCTGGAGCACGGTAAGTTAGAGTAAACAAACAAATGGACATGTGGATGGAGCTTTAGATGGCCAATAGTCCTATATCCTAGGAGTCTCCTGTCAGAACCACTGGGCTTCACCACCTTAGGGCATTTCCTGATGACTGGCCCAAACCTGTGTAGATACACCAACATGACTTTTTCTCTCCTGATCCCAGAACTGAGGGTATCTGTTGTTACCAACTGCTGATATGATCCCAGTGTTCTGTTTTTCCCAGACGTTCTCCTCCGCTGATCTTCCTTAAACGTGTGATAAAATCTAGTTCATTTACATTCACATCACTTTTACACACAATGTTTTAAAACGACTTTCCCACAAAAAGTGCAGAAAATATTTTGTTTTAAAAAAACCTGCAAAGGTGCTGTAAACACTCTTCACAGTTTTACAGTAAATCTCTACAACTGTCTTCATTTTGAAATGCAATTATTGTGCAGCACATGCAGGATGCGACAAGTAACAGCAGAATCTTAACACATCAAAATCCACACAGCAAATTAAATATTTACTGTGGATCGGTTCAGTGAATAAAGTCAGCATGGAGGCCACTACTGATTGGAAGGATCATTATAAGTTGGATGGGCGGGCTCTGAAGAGTGATCGTTCACAAGGAGGGAAAAAAAGAAAAGAAGGTATAAAAGGGTTGTTTGCTTGAGGGAGCTCTAACAAGACATAAGGCTGTTGATGGACACATTGGCAGTGCCTGAGTTTGCCCCTGTGACCTTTCAGCTTCGCGACAGTCGCTGTAACTGCAGAGCACTGACAAGTTGACAAGTGCTGATAGAGCAGTGCATTTATATTTTAGGCACCGAGCCAGCGTGTATCTACATAAACAAACAATAAGTGAGCCAGTAGATGTTCAGTGTCTTAATCAAGGATGCTTCCAAATTAAAGTGGGGTTTAATTCTGTGACCCTGTGATAACGACAGGCGGGTGAGGTGAGCCGCGCTCTTATCATCGGCCGTGTGCGTGCCAGTTTAATAGACAACCTCATAAACAACCAGGATCATTCAAAAGGCACTCAGGGCATGTTGAAACCGACCACAGCACCGCCCTGCACCCAATCACTTTTATAAGCATGGTGCAAGAAGATGGATGCTGACATGTGATAGCCAGCAGCTTAGAAACACTACAATAACAAAATGAGGTGAGGGCACGCTCCTTTCTGGGTTACTGCTCATGGTGATGTTTTCTTAACAGGCACGAACACCTGAGAAGGTAAATGCTGATTTGCTTTGACTATTTTGTTCATCCACTTGACAAACAATCCCCATTGTTTTAGTATCAGGGCAGTGTGTAAATACACAAAACAAATACATCCATTTATGATTCAGACCAAACTTAACACACTGCAGGTATGATCACACCCCCAAAAATAATTTTCCTACGCTCACTCCATATGTCATAATAGCAATGCCAGCTGGAGAGCTGCTCCCACTTTCATATTTCACGTATCACAGCTCACACTTCTACAAGCAGTGTGTCTGACCCTTAACTCTTCTATTAATACTACACAGCCTGTGTGGAACTATGCATATTCCAACATTATGCTCCTTTGAAATTAATCCTAACCACGACTTGAAAGCAGAATACGAATCATTTGGTATGCACTTGTAATATCATCTGATTCCTGCTCAGGGATACAACAAGGGTGTTAACAGTGGGCAGTGAATGCAGGCCATCACACTGTGTTGTGAAATAAATAGTGGAATTAAAAACAGATGGCAAAAAAAAGAGTGGTTTCTTTTGACAGGTTGTCTAATAACATCACATCCTCATTAATATTCCGACCTTAACATATGCCGAGCCAAGTGGACCATACATGAATCTTCGTATCAGCCTATTAAAGAAATGGAACACGGCATTTGGAAGATGGATTTTCAGTGGGGCTGCTATTTTGCTGCTAATCCTCAGTCTGAGCTATCAGCATACAAACGCAGCCACCACCCTATTACCTCAACAAGTAACAATTAGGATGCTGTCGTCAATTAGCTCCCTGTGCCCACAACAGTCTACTTAATGTCCCATAAAACACAACTACACCTATTGACCTTGTTAGACATTAGAGATCCTCAAGATGAAGCCCAATTTGGGCAGCCTCTCAAGAGCTCAATGGCAGTTTATTATGTTAAAGGCTGAAATTCACAGCTCCAACACCTGTTAACAATGCAATGACACACAACATATCACCTAACGAGGGAAAATTCATTTAAGAATTACATCTTATTTTGTTACCTGCTGTGACAAAACCCACAGAGGCTTGATTAAAGTTATGCACCTGGTCTGCCTCTAGTCATTTAAACCAACAAGCGACTACTTTTTGTTGCATAGCCTACAGGCACAAAATGTACCCTACAATGTTAGTTTGCCTTTCTCTGCTAAAAAGATTATTCATTAATTTAGACAAAGCGGAGTGATTAAAAAGCTTGTTCTTATTCCCAGTCAAAGATGAGACCATATATTGTTAGAGTTGTCCAAATGATCACGGTAATAAGTAACAAACTGGATGTTTGATTAATAAAGACAGAGCACCAAAATCAGAAATGAAACTAAAACCCTAATTCCCAAAAAGTAGGATGCTGTGTAAAACATAAATAAAAACCTCTCTCCATCCTCGCTTGTGAACGACTGAGTCTTTCCAGGATGAACCTTTCATACTCAATCATGATACTCTCACCTGTTACCAATGAACCTGTTTACCTGTGGACTGATCCAAACAGCTGTTTCTGGATCAGTCCACAACTTTCACAGTCTTTTGTTGCTTGTGTCCCAATTTGTTTGAAACATGTTGTTGCCATCGCATAAAGAATAAGTGAATAATTACAAATATCACTGAAGTTGACAGCAAAAAATATCTTGCCTTTGTATTGTTTTCAATGCAATACAAGTTCATCTATACACACACACACACACACAAAGAGCAAGACACGGATAAGTGCCTGCACACAACAAGGACTACCTATACGCACCTTTTACAATAAGGTTGAGGAGTTTTGGCCGTGGGTTGCGCTCGCTCTGAATGGAGCACGTGTACTGGCCGTCGTCAGTTACATCCACTCTCTGTATCTGAAGGCTGTACTCATGTTTGTCGCCAACGCTGGACACTATGGACACGCGTGGGTCCACAGACCACTTGTCATTCCCTGCGAATATGATGCTTGAGCGGTTCAGCCAGGCTCCTTTAGAGATCCCATCCAGCAGGTAGCACCTACAGCGACAAGAGACACTTGGGTTAGATCTGGAGAAAATGCTCATTGTCTGTATAAATAAGTAGATGTTTTTAAAGTCACCTTGTCTGGTGACTGAAAACTATTTCATCCATTAGAGATATTGCCGTCATCTCTCTTGCTAATGAATAACCTTTCTGTCAGGCAACTTTAGCTATCAGTGCAGGAATGTGTGTGTTGAAAAGCAAGTTCAGAGGTTTAATGCACGTATATAAACAGGACATCCTGAAAATGTTGTGCCCAATATTGATTTTTTTAATGCAAGACCAGAGAGCATATGGACATTTTAGTTATAGGCAGGAATGAGTAATAAGCCAGATAGTGAATCATAAAAGATTATAAAATCTGCCCGTACCTGAGTGTGACTCAAGGTGTCATGGCTGTTATAAGACTGGATCTGACACAAACTAAAATAGACAGAGCCATGAGTAATAGTTATGGCTGCTCAGTTGTTGTTGGACCTTCGAAATGGACACTTGGTGAAAGTGCATTTCTATTCCTTTCTATGTATTGACAAGTCAAATGTCGGGTTTCGCAGACATACTAGGATATTTATATTCAAGCAGTCGATCGAGGGTGTCTGCCTTACCTGAGTCAATGTAAACGTAAGAAACAACTCTAAAGAAAATATCTAGCTCCACTTTCACTTGTACCATATTACTGTAATATAGATGTTAGCCTTTCAGTTGGCTTAAATGTGTATGTACAGAGGTCACTCAAAAACACTCCACCAGTGTATAGGGTGGAGAAAACACACAGAATGTAAATACAGTATAGGATTGTGTAGGCTGACTATGAAACAAGCTGTAAGTAGTACAATGTGTTTTTTAATCTTCATAATTACAAGTCCTGGCTGTATCTGCATGTTGCTTTTCAATGTGATTATCAATGGAAAAAAGAACACCTGGTGAAGAAAGTTAAGACCTCCAGTCCAGCTACAAATAACCAAACACCTCTGGCTCTGAACAGGCTGCATTCTAGGACCGTACTCTGATTGTAGAGGCCGCAATTTACTTTTCAAAGTTGATTGTACGGAAACAAAGGGTCAGTAAATTGAACAACATGATGAGGCCGGGGTCACAGCCGCTCATCATTCCAGTCCTGTTTGGTCTCATGAAATCGCATCATATTCTGTGACAAATACTGCAATAATGAGTGGGAAAAGAGGCAATCAAGTTTGGCTCTTTAGCTGTTGTCAACATGCCATAAAGACTGCCAGCACCAGTAGTAAAGCCACCGAGGAAATCAGTTTGGCACTAACCACAAAGCTCTTTAGCCCCTATGCCAAGAAAGTGTCTGTCAGGAAAGCCGGTAGAGGACAATGGTCTAGACCAGACTGGCCTCCCTTTAGAGAAGGCGCTGCCCTGGAGGTATTGTGACAAATAAGTGGCAAACAATGGAGAATGGATAGTAATAAAAACAACACAAGAGCGAGGTCCAGGTCCTTTGGAAAGTCCTCATGGACCTGTCGGTTAGTTAGCCCATTGACCACCTGAGCTGTAGTGCTCCTGGCCCTTAGGCAAGATTTACTGAAGGAGCCTCAAGGCAAGAATCACTTGTTTTCCTTCTTTCTCTCTTTTCTTCGTCAGCAAAACAGGAATGCACTTGATCTTTGTGCTTGAATTTAAGGCTGATTTATCTGTTATTTACAGATAATGGTAGATCTGTGGGCTTCGAGTGCAAATTTAGCTCTCGGGATTTTGAAACTTGAGGAGCCATGACCTATGTAAGAATGTATTAAAATGACAAAAATAAAACTAATTCGAAATGTGTTTTCTGCCTTTCAGAGAAACAGCTTTAAAGTGTAGCAAGGCTTGCTACCTACCTCAATGATCACAGGCCTTCAGTGACTAATAATTTCACACACTTTTGTGGGACCGCCGAGAGTGCCGGCTTAAGGCTTGAACATTAATGCACAATACACCTGTTTCCAGCCCACAACCACTGATGTGAACAACTTGTCAACAGCTTGCTGGGCTTTCATCATTATATCCTTGTAAACAGGGTAACCATAAACAATGTTTTCTCCTGTGTGGCTACTATTGATTTCTGTTTTTTTTTTCATCCAAAATTGTCCTTTCAGAATCAAATATTCACTCCATGTAGGCTTGAAAGGTGGCTGTTAAAAAGTGTACTTCTTGAAAAGAGATCAGAAGCTGCAGTCAATTTGAATACGCGTCATTTAGATGGTGACTGGTTTTTACAGCTTGAGAAATGATCAAAAGGTTCTCTGCTGTCCAATCCTATGATTGGTTTGTTCAAAACACTAACATTTTTTTTGCTATAATTTGGTTACATAAGCTACTGGACGCAGTTGCCGCTCTCTGTGAAGAAGGAAATAACAAACTTTTAACAGCAGCAGCACCTTTCAGCGATAGGTTTGGGATGAAGTAGCACTTTAACAAAGCGGAGCACCACAAGTACATCTGGAGGACACTTCACCCTGACAGGATCTCAACTTGGAGTCTCGACATTTTTCTTCGTCTTCCTGAACCAGTCCTTGATGTTCTTTCACTGTTTTCTGCAGTTTGCTTATGACTGTTCCTGCAAGAAATTATTATTGTTTTCTCGCTGTCTTTGTCATCTCACACCAAGAAGTCATACAGGTGTCTGCGTCTGCACACATCCTCACAGCTGTGTGTCAAAACAGGCCATTTTTACATTAGCACTTTGTCTCAGGTGCTGTTGCTTGCGGTTGCTGCTTCCCTCCTCAGTTGCTGCTGTCTTCAATAAGAACTACTCATCATAAGTCGGGCATAAGTTTGTCTGTGTATTTTGGCTGCTATTAGGCTAAGCCATGTATGCTCTCTGTGATATCAACCAATTTCTTGGAGTGTAGACTCAATGCAGAGCAGTGATTAAAAAAAACAATGGATACATACAGTATTGTGATAAAATTGCAGTGGTAATTATCAGTGGCCTTAATCTGCCTGAAGCATCAACCAACTCCCCAGAATCACTTCTGTAAACTCAATATGTCTGCAATCACCAAACACCAGAGATTCAATACGAGTTTATTTGAGCATGTTCCCTGCAGATTATTACAAAGTAACTTTTATTTCACTTTAAATCATTTCTCATCCTCCTGCTTGTTTTTACTAGATAGAGAGGTGGTTCATCACCAAGATAATTTAGCAAGACTGTTTAACTGCTTGTCATCTCTACAGATAAACGTAAGCCGGAGCAGATCCTACTTAATGCCAGTGAAAAGCAAGGATTTCTGTGATTACAATCCTTTGTTTTTTAAGATAGCTTAAGAAGCTGGCTTTAGTATGTTTGCCTTTTCCTTTTTTTTCTTTGAGAGCAAAAATTATTTGTGTTTCTTTTCACACTTTGACACAAGTCATTTAGGACTATACCATTAAAAACAACATGCTCTGTCTTGTTTCAAAGCCCTGGGTGTTGACGGGATACTGCAGCACAGTCATGTTATCAGCTGGCTCTTTCTTCTGCCACATTCCCCTTGTTCATTCCCTCAATCAGGCATTAGTGCACAAAACCAATAACACCTAAGGTGGGCTTTGCTTTCATCAAGCCCCTTTTCTCTAAGAGCCCACCAGGATACAGACTTCCCATGGTTTATACAGCTCAGGTAATTATTCCACAGACCTCGGAGCATCCACTCTGAAGAGGCTTTGACACCTGAAACACGCACTAATTGATACTTTTATTTATCCCTGCTTCTGACGAGTGACTGCAGAGGAACCAGGCTCATTACAAGTCCCTTTTTTTTTGGCATTCTGGCTCACAAATAACAGAGTTCAATTCAAACCCCAGTGATTCTGCTCAATGTGCACCAAAAGGAAAGTGATAAGCTGGTGTTTGAACACCTCACATGAGTGAAGAATGATGACAAACCATTAATTACAGTATGGCAGCTGGTAAGAGAAGCGGATTGTAATCCGTTTAGCCAAGCTCATTCAAGCTCTTTGATCAGATGCCACAATTAACACCAGGGCATCGTTGTGACAAAGATTCTTATTTGCTTTATGAAATTGTTTTCTAGGTTCCTCAGCTGTAAATATTCATCCTGGCACCAACTCCACAGATCTCGTCTTGCAAACGTATTTCAGTGTTTCACAGTTTACTAGTTCGCATTCAGCGTTTTTTTTTTCTTCTACATTTGGCAGAAGAAATGAATATACTTCCTGTCCGGTCCCTTGGGGATTGATTGTTACATAACAGTTAAATAATAAACACACAGGATGTGTAAACTTTAAGCCATGCAGACCTCATGCAAGGTCACGATTCTCTAGGTTTTTCCTGAGAGAAATGAAAAGGGAAACAGCACTGCCTCAAATCCCTACCTACAGTATTCTCTCCAATATACAGTAAATGAGATGTAGTCTTAGTTTGTATTTCATTTCTGTGTGAAAGTGAAATGTTGAATAAGGCCCCATGGGGTTTCATGTGTTCCCCCTTCTATCGTTAGTATTTAAACAAATCCTGCAACTACAGTTCATTCAGCAGCAAAAATGGTTTGGGTTGTTTTGGGCAAACACTGACATAGTGCTACCTTATAAAGTTGTTGTGGTAAACATCCTCGCAAGCAGTTGCCTATTTACACATCCAACAGACAAAGAGGAACCTCTGCATTCAGAAAGCAAGAAGGTTCCTAAAGGGGTGACACTGAGTCAAAACAGAAAAGCTGCAGACAATGAAACCAAAACTGTCACAACCACGTCAGCATCTTAGAGCCTGTCATCAGTGTTTTCATATTTTGCTACTCTTCCTGTTTTATTTTGTATACTTAACTCTCCTCCTCTCAGATTCCCACTCCCTGCCTTTGTGGCTGTTTGCCCCGCCCTGATTGATCCTAGTGTATTTAGTCTCTGTCTCCTGTGCCAGTTTGTCTTCCTCCTCTGGGTCAAGCGCTCCAGCATTTCCAGTGTAAGTGTTTTTGATCTCTGTTTGACTTCCTGACCTCTGACCTTGCCTTGTTCATAGATTCTGGTTGTTCTACCTACTGCCTGCTTGTATACCAAACCTGTGCAAAGTAAACATTGATTTTTAGATACCTGAACTTGAGCTCTCTGTTTCTTGAGCTTGCTGTTTCTATGGTTCACGAGCTGTGATGGAAACAATGAGCTGAGACACGCTGCAACGTCTCTGAGTTTGTTGCATCAGGCAACCCCTATCACATTACACTTACTATTTAATCCATTGTTAATGTAAAATGTTGATCAGAGCAGCTTTAACTTTGGCTTACAATTTAGTCACTTTAATAAAAAATAATGATTATTGCAATATCTAACGGGCACATTAAGAATACTAAAGGTCATATGTGTCAGCTGACAGAATTTTGTCACATGATGGGTTGTAATCATTTTACAGATTGTTAGTAGACCAAAGGCCAAGCCCAGTTAAGGTTTCTGCAAAAGAAACAGCAGCTTACAATAAGCTGAATCTCTCCATCATTAGTAGGATGGGAAATATTGAATTTTCGGTAAGAAGAGGAGGAAAACAAGCTGGCTGGTATGTCTTCTGACTATAACAAGGGAAAAATCTGTAAAACCAACCACAGCCTGACACGTATGGTCACATCTGTGAAAAAGCAGCACTCGAATCTATCAAAACAGTCAGCCCTGTATCAATTCTGTCTAGTGGCACGTTGAATGACACTTAATCACTGAAGTATAAATGAAGCTTCAGTCAACGAGAAGACCACCTGGAATATTTCATTTTTTGGGCCGTGCTAAACTGGAGTAAGTCAGAAAATTAGCGGTGCACAATATCACTGCAGTGGAACATCTGCTTGAAGACAATGCTTTTGTGTTTCTGTTAATAGCAGCACCCACTTAACCGGCTTGAATGAAATAAGTGTTTTGAAGAGTATTATGAGAGACTGCGATACGGCCATAAAAATGTATGAGGCAAAGTCTTTAATGGTGAAGTCGAGGGCAGATGTTTCGTTCCATTTTAGCCGTTTCACACATGAAGAGAGAGATGCTGCGATGACTGTACCTGCACTGTACATTCTACAACCTTTACAACGACTCACTGCCCTCAACAGAGCTCAACCATCCCATGAATCCTCAAATGAGAAAATGCATTTCACACTGACTGACTGGATGTTGAAGCACAAGTGAAAGGAGGCAAGGTGCGATCGGTGTGTGAAAATCAAAGGTCCTTACTGCTGTGAAGTCTTTTTTTAGATTGCTGTGGTATTTTCGCTTTATTAGTCACATTAAAGAAGAAAAGGAATGATGGAAATAAGGGAGGGTGTTAGATTTTAAAAAGGTGACACGTAGGGCTGCAATTAACACTAAACACACAATTTTCATTATCGGTTAATCTGCGTGATAAAGTGATAAATCATTAGGTAAATAAACGTTAAAAGCCCATCACAATTTCCCAAAAGCCCAAGTTGACCTATTCAAATTGTTTGTTTTCACTAACAATCTAAAAACCAAAGATAATCAGTTTACTATCATAGAAGCAAAACCAGCGTGTCTTCATTCAAGAAGCTGATATCAGTGAGTTTTTGCTTTAAAAACTGATGAAGCAATTAAATGAGTCTAAAAATTGTTGCAGATTAATTTCTGTCAATCAAATGATTAATCAACTAATGGCTGAAGATATTACCAGATACTTACATGGAAAATACTGGAATGACAAAAAAAAAATCTAAAACACACTGTTAAATGTGCATTTTAAAACCCATAGTCTCACTATCTATGTAACACCAACAGATACATTACTACAGAGTACAGAGTGCAAAGCAAGTTGTTGCTATTGTTGTTGGTTGGTGTCTACACAGGCAGGCCCCTTTGTTTGTCTCTCACTCTTGCGCCACCCTTTGTCCATTATTATGGTCAGTGTCTGAGCCAGACATAATATACACAACCATCTACTGTGTTTACAAAGTAAAAACACACGTCATCAGGCTGCTGGCCATATCGACACACATCAGAGCAGTGCATTCTAACTCTGATATGTAGCAGACAGTGGAATACTGGATCTTATTTATCCTGTGCATCACAGCCTCCAAGTTCCTACAAAAAATGCTTCATTTACTGCTGTGCCACATTGTAAGATATGGTGTTACTATTTGCAACATGAACAGTGGAATAATGACTCAGCGTTGGATTGATGTGATCATATAAACTGCTTCACCAAACTATTATTTATTTATACCATCATTATATAAATGAATGGTTAAAAAAGCCCACACCATCTGCACCATCCACACAACAAGGTGATTTCTTGGACATTTTTAATTTGTAGAGCTACTGTCATCACGCATCACTGTGATTGGTTCAGCTGTTTCAAGAGCAATGAGACTAGTGATGTGACTGACTGAGAGCACATTTATTAATCACCACAACCTACCATCTCTATTCACCTTCAGCCAGCTCTCTTGCACTTTGCGCTGCTGCACCAACATGAACCAAAATAGAAAGTGTGCTCGGAGGCGCCCACATAGTCCTTGTGCCCAAGACCTACTGCTTTCTGTTCCTTGTTGTGCGTGTACAATTAAAATAGGGATGTAAGTACATTTTACACTAAAGGAATGTAAATCTTTTGTACTGTCCCTGGGATAGAAAATAACTGTCAATTTCAGAGAGTAACAAGTGCAATTACTTTGGCTGAATGACATCATTACCGACCTAAACACTTTTGAAGTTGATTAGTAATTATTCAACTAGTTGATTGACACATAATTAACTGGCAACTATTTCAATAATCTATTATCACTTAAATTTCTTCAAGTAAAAATGACAAATAGTTTCAGCTTCTTAATTATGAGGATTTGCTGCTTTTATCTTTTAACTGTTGGTTAAAAAACAAGTGAATAAAAGACTTGGGAATTATTTTTTACTACTTTCTGACAAATTGGCAGATTAGTCAATAATTTAAACAATTGCAACACTGGATACTGTTTGTACATAAAATAAGAACAAGTACAATTTTAATATTTACAAATTCTCAACCCATCCATATTTGTTGTGTGCAGTGGGGGTTCCCACTTGTCCCGTGAGCATAAGTGCAGGTTTGTGTCTGCTTCCTGGAGGCTGGGTATTTTAGGGGTGGGGTGGTGAGTTGTTGCAGAGAATGAGGGAGAATGAGGACATACTGTAGCTGTGCAACCAAGGTACCAGGCACCAGGCTCTTAATCCCTAAAATAATCCTGTCGACTGTGGCCGGTGGGACACATCTGAAGCCTTCCAGCTATAATCCACACAGACCCGATGCTGAAACCAACACTTAACAACACAGACACAGAGAAGAGTATAAAAACTCTCCCATAGCCATTAGAAACTCCAAAATCTCACTTAAAGTGTGGAGACTTTGAAGTTGATCTATTCTGATTTTTTTTTTCTTTTTTTTTCATTTCAGTATCATTTTCCACTGACACTGAGATGGAGTCTTTGACTGAGGGAGCAGCCAGACTCCTGACTACATCTAAAATCAATGGCCCCACTCTGTTGTTACCACAGCAGTTATTACAACAAACTCTGTACAGCATCACCTTGTCCCTTCCAGCTTTGGGTCCCCTTAAGGTTCACCTGCCCTCTTCCCTGCCACTGCATACAAATGAAGTGACCCGTGCTTGAATGGCTTTGCTTGAATGGTTTCGTCTTGTTTCACATGCACGGAGGCAGCCGAGTCAAAGCCGTCCACGATTTGTATCTAGGAAAAAGTCACCTCTTGTGTCTGAGTGGTGAAAAGGCTGTGTTTGCACCAGCAGCTCCTCTTTTCCCTCATTTCCAACAACTCGCATGTGCAAGATTTCACAAGCTGTTTACTTTCAAATTGAGCATAAGTCTTTCCACTAGAATTACTAATTCATGTACAGAAAATCATTCAAAGCTCTGCGTGAGCAATCTCTGGATTAATTCACACTATTGATTCCTTTTTTTTTTTTTTAAGAATTGACATTGACTGAATGAATTCGACTTCCAGTGAATAAAAATGAATGGGCCTTGCAAAATTAGTGGTTGAATAAAAGTTGAGAGCTGGAATTCTGAGAGGATAAAGAGTAGCCTTTGCTGAGGGATAATGGGCGAGACAATTCCTCCTTATGAATATGTGAATGAGCTCGGCGTAATACATTCACATCAGTCCAGTGCACACGCAGATACTCTTAAATGTCACAGCTAGACAAAGCACGATCTAACATTTCAGCATTCTTCTGTGTCATCATCTGTTCAACAAATAGTTTATTGTCTAGGAATCTATTTCCTAAGGCAAACTCCAGCCTAATTCAATCACTGTCAGACAGCACTTTTGTCCACTATTGGACCACAAAGTAACTGCAACTGAATCACAACCACTACTACTAAATGGCCACATAGTGATCAGGATGACTACAAACACTGTACTCTGCCACCTATGCTTAAAGAGCATTATTTCTCTAACATGCAGCCAACTTACAAAATATCCAAACAAAAGCCAGGAGTACCGTCTAAGCAGATTTACTGGTAAACAGTTCTCATTTGAACTTCCATTATCAATGACTCACAGCGATAAACACTGAGGAGATGAATGAGTCTGTATTACTTTCATGGAACTGAAGCGCGCCGCGGGCTGAAGACACATTTCAAAATCACTTCAGCTATTTTAATCTCCTCCAGGCCTCCTGCAGTGCAAAGAAAGCACGATTCGCCTTTTGTGGACAATGCACTTCTTTAATGTAACAAGCATTTTTAATTTCAGAGAGGCACTTAAAAATGTTCCACGAGTAATCTGACCTGCAGTGTCTCTTCTCCCG
>JBBMOC010000008.1:6136112-6157729 GCA_037975185.1 Centropyge bicolor | reverse complement strand
CAAATGAAATCTTAAGGGTCCTGCCTCCTGCACTACTAATGATCAAAATCAATGTGTAATTACTCTTACTGCCAGGAGGGGGAGACAAAACATTGCAGTTTTAAGTCCCACTGTCAGCATTTGATAATAAAAAAATAGTTTGTAACATATTATAATGCAGTTATCAACAGATATTAGTGCATTTTAAGTGTTTAATTACTCTAAGGTAATTGTCAGGAATTAGAACTTCTACTATGAAAACACACAGTGTTTTAAAATATTATTATTCATTATCTGTTTATACACCAGCCTCCACTTCTTGTGCCACAGGAGCAACAGACAAATACTTTAATAAATGCTTACAACTACATTATAGTAAAATATAAACTATTTACTAAATGTTGTAAAATGTTGCCAGTAAAAACTCGTAAATGTTAATGTTAAATTAAGTGGATTTGCTTCATCCTCAAAATGCTTTAGATGTACTAGAACATGAGTGATTACCATTTTTATAAGTAATGTCATTTCAATTGTTCAAAAAACTGTAAATGATTAAGCTGTACAGTAAGATTACATCACATAATTTATTATATGATCAGGTTGTCTTGTATATGTCAATGATTTGTTCATATGTAAATTTGTTTGCATACTGAGTTGTTTGTATGAGATAGTGAAATAATGAATCAAATGTGAACATGGAATTTAGCTTTGTCTTAATTTAAAAAATAAACTGAAAAAAGAAAAACAAATGAATTCATGCACAGAATTACCACTGATTCAAGATCACTGTTTGATTAATTCATTTTTAAAAACAACCTTTCATATGTGCAAAAATATAAGACAGTGTATTTGTGCAGTATTGCCAATTAAGACAGCAACTAAAACAGTGTCTATATATGTGAAATACTTTGTGATTAATATTTAAAAACTAAAAGTACCAAAATGCTGCAAATACCCTCTGACATCTAACTTTATGATGAGAATGATCCATTTTTCCATCATTAAGACTGAGACCACTTCGTAAAAGTATAAATATATATATATAATCTATAAATATTAATAATTCATTTTCTGTATCATTGATTTTGCCAATGATATAGCTCTACACTGTAATGCCCTTGTAAATAGTTAAAACATGCCCTAGAGTTTTATTGAAACACTATTTACATATTTTCAGGAATTAGACAGAGCCACACTTACTTACTAACAAAATAAACAATCAGTGTCAACAAATGTGATAAAACTTCTATTTCACAGTTGAATTGTTGTCTAACAGAAATGACATGACATCAGTGGTCACCCTGACCACTACAAATAAAGTGAGCAAACAGTCATAGTCACGATGCCCTCCTGTGTGAACTTTGAAACTGCATTTAAACAATATGATTAGAAGAAGTCATGGACATTCACAGCATTCACCAAACTAGTTGATAGCACTTTTATATATATTGGAGAACAGAATTATCCAAGCGAATGGGTACTGAGCAAGAAGGAAACTGATTAAATCAATTACCTCTTAAGCTAAATAAAGGCTTTGTTATTGCTTTTCCATTTAATTAAAAATGTGGAGTCCAACCTTTGGGTCAAAGAAACGCATACATCTTTTTTTGAAAGTTTGAAAAAAAAAAGGTTTTACTCAGTTTAACTCTTGACGTATTTTCACATGTTTCTTTTTATAAACTGTTGACCAAAGTTTTTTTTTTTTTAACTTTTTCAAATTATCAAATTATTATGACATGTTTGCAAATAGAAGCACAAAGAGCAACTGGTGAAAATTGTGATATTTTCAAACAAAATAAGGATTAATAGAGGAAAAAATGGTCTTCCTCTATTGTATTATTGTATAATTAATTGTGAGATACGGAAAACATTTTGACATGACTTTGACTCTGACATGACATATTTGAGGAGAACAAGGTCGGGTGACCCTAACTTTTATCCACTGATACACACCTTGTCACCCTCCCAAACCAGGGTGATCCGATAGTGTGTATTGATCAAACATGTCAGGGATCATTTCATACCTTCACGACATTGTTGTTGGACTTGGTCAGCAGAAATTTCCCTTTAAAAGGCTGCCTGTCACTGCAGACATTCACAACCCCATTAGCCATGAGGGCGATTGTACTTGCCCTGACTCTGGCCCTTGTGGGTGAGTATGATTTCTTTTTGTGAAGGTATTAGATCTAATGAAAATGACTTTGGTCACTCTTATTAGGCACCATTACAGTACAGGCTAACTAGTTGATGTTTCCAGTGATTCTGTTTTTAAAATTCAGAAGGGGACCTGAGAGCTTGCTATATTACAATATAAAGTATAATGTAATTTAATGTAACAACTGACAAATAAAGAGAAAGAAACATATCATTGCTACAAGGAGAAAGAGTAATAATGTGTTAAAGCTAGATTTAATGGTTTTACCATTTACTTGATGGATTATTAATTTATTTTTAATCTAATTTCAGCTGGTCAACATCATAACCTTGGTAAGTTCAGTACTTTATTACAATCTAAAAGAACAGCTTCTATTTTTCCAAACAATATATGCCAATTATTGTATAATGCATTGCAACATTTACCACAGCTAAACTCACTTCAAAGTGAATTAGTCTGGTGAAATCTATTTATTTCATAATATATGGTTCCTACAGCTCCTCAGTTTGCTCCCGGTAACACTTACGTGTACAAGTATGAGGCATTGCTCCTGGGTGGTCTGCCGGAGGAAGGCTTGGCAAAGGCAGGGCTCAAAGTCACCAGCAAAGTCATCATCAGCGCCGCAGCCGAAAACGTGTACATGCTGAAGGTAAAGATCAAAATCATGTTCAAGCAACAATCTTTTTACTTTATTTTCAAATGCTAGCTGCCCGGCAATAAATCTTATTTTCATACTCTAGCTTGTGGAACCTGAGGTCTTTGAGTACAGTGGCGTCTGGCCTAAGGATCCTTTAATCCCGGCAACCAAGCTGACTACAGCCCTGGCACCTCAGCTCATGACTCCCATCAAGTTTGAGTATGCCAACGGTGTTGTCGGAAAAATGTTCGCCCCTGAGGGAATCTCAACAATGGTGCTGAACATTTACCGAGGTATCCTGAACGTCCTTCAACTGAACATCAAGAAGACACAGAACGTCTACGAGTTGCAGGAGGTTTGTCAAAGATCCTTCGGTACTCATTATGTATTCATTACAGGAAGTTGAATCTCTCTAGTAAATGTATGCTTTTCTCATCAGGCTGGAGCCCAGGGTGTGTGCAAGACCCTCTATGCCATCACTGAAGATGAAAAGGCTGAACGCATCCTTTTGACAAAGACCAGGGATCTGAACCACTGTCAGGAGAAGATTGTGAAGGACATGGGGTTGGCATACACTGAGAAATGTGCAAAGTGCCAGCAGGTGAGTTCAAACCCATGCTGTGTCATGCACACATTTGGAAAAGTCGAAAATGGTTAATGATTAAGCAACTATCTTGTTGGTCTTCACAGGATTCAAAGAACCTGAGAGGAACCACAGCATACAACTACATCTTGAAGTCAGTTGCTAGCGGCATCCTGATCCTGGAAGCAGCTGTGAATGAGTTGATCCAGTTCTCACCTTTCACTGAAATGAATGGAGCTGCTCAGATGCAGACTAAGTACGTCATCCGATACCGAGAATGAGATAATGGAAATGTTTGAATTTCATGGAGCTGCAGATTAACCTTTTTTGCATCACTTTCAAGGCAATCCTTGGTCTTCCTTGAGATTCAGAGGGCCCCTATTGTACCCATCGAAGCTCAGTATGTTCACCGTGGATCTCTGAAGTATGAGTTCTCCACCGAGCTTCTTCAGACACCCATTCAGCTCATCAAGGTCAACAACGTTCAGGCCCAGGTATGTTTTCAGACTACTTTAAAAGATCAATGAAGCCATGAAAGAAAATATGTGCATCTCCACTATATTAAATTACTTCCCCTTCCCCAATCCTGCATTCTTAGATTGTGGAGATTCTAAATCATCTGGTTGCCCACAATGTGGAGAGGGTCCATGAGGATGCCCCTCTGAAGTTTTTGGAACTCATTCAGCTCTTCCGTGCAGCCCGCTTTGAAGACCTGGAAATGCTCTGGAGCCAATACAAAACCAGACCTGCCTACAGGTGACTTAGAGTATTTAAACTTTTGACTAAGATCTAAAAATATATGTATACAGGTTCACTCACTCAATTTTCATCTTTCAGACAGTGGATCTTGGATGCCATCCCTGCAATTGGAACTCCTGCTGCTCTGAGATTCATCAAGGAGAAATTCCTGGTTAATGAATTGACCATTGCTGAAACAGCTCAGGCTTTGATTGCATCTATTCACATGGTGACAGCAACCCCTGAGACCATCAAGCTGGTTGAGGTGGGTAAACCACGAAGCAAGTTACTTTTTCCGTATCAAGAATAGAGATAGGGCACATTTCTAATTGTTGCTCTCTTGTAGTCCCTGGCAGTCAACAGCAAAATCGTGGAAAGCCAATTTCTGCGTGAGATCGTCCTCCTTGGCTATGGTACCATGATTTCAAAATACTGTGTTGAGATGGCTGTCTGCCCTGCAGAACTCATAAGGGTAAGCTTGTTCTTTTCATATTTCTTCAAACCCTTCTGCACATTTCTGGATGAGAAAAGGAGATTTTAATTTCTCATCGCCCCCAACAGCCCATCCAGGAACTCCTTGCAGAGGCTGTTGCTAAAGGTGAGACCCAGGACATCATCCTGCTCCTGAAGGTTTTGGGTAACGCTGGTCATCCTACTAGCCTTAAGCCGATCACAAAGATCCTGCCCATTCATGGCACTGCTGCTACACAGCTGCCCATGAGAGTCCATGCCGATGCCATCATGGCTTTGAGGAACATTGCAAAGAAGGAGCCCAGAATGGTGAGTTCTCAACACCAACGAGTAGTTCAAGCTATTCAAGTTTTTACATGTGACTCCGTACTGACTTTGCTTTATATTGTATATTAGATCCAGGAATTGGCTCTTCAGCTCTACATGGACAAGGCTCTTCACCCTGAGCTTCGAATGCTTGCATGCATCGTGCTGTTTGAGACAAGGCCTGCAATGGGTTTGGTGACAACTCTTGCCAACATTGTGAAGACAGAGGAGAATTTGCAGGTAGCAAGCTTCACTTATTCTCACATGAAGTCCCTGACCAGGAGCACCGCTGCTATCCATGCCTCAGTGTAAGAGCACTCTCTGATCCCCTTTATCATCATGTCTATCTCCTGATATCTGCTGACTCTGATGCTTTTGATATTTTCATTGCAGTGCTGCAGCTTGCAACGTTGCCGTCAAAATCTTGAGCCCAAAGCTGAACAGACTGAGCTTACGTTTCAGCAAAGCCATCCACATGGACTACTATAACAGTAAGGCCAATGTCATATCTGGTTTGAATCACCTGAAGTTTCTTTTTTTTTCCCCTGTAGCATCAAATAACTGCATCAAACTCTTTCAGATCCCTTGATGCTTGGTGCCGCTGCCAGCGCTTTCTACATCAATGATGTTGCCACCATTCTGCCCAGATCTATTGTGGCCAAGACCAGTGCATACCTTGCTGGAGCTGCAGCTGATGTTCTTGAGGTGAAAGAAAACACCAGCACTAAAAGGCCGTCAATCAGTAATTTGAAAATTATGTTTTTTAACATGTCAAATTTTTCCTAGGTTGGAGTAAGAACTGAGGGACTCCAGGAGGCTCTTCTGAAAAACCCTGCACTGATTGACAACGTTGACAGGATCACCAAGATGAAGCGTGTCATTAAGGCTGTAAGCGATACAAGAAATTGCAAACACGAGGATAAAGTAGCATACAACGGCACATGATACAACACAACAGACTATTGATATTGATGATTGAATTGTGTGTTCCCTTTCCCCACAGCTCTCTGAGCTGAGGTCTCTGCCCATCAGGACACCTCTGGCCTCCATCTATGTCAAATTCTTTGGACAAGAAATTGCCTTTGCCAACATTGACAAAGCTTTGATTGAACAGGCTATTGCGGTATGATTAAAATCTGTCAACCTCAAGAACATTTTCTTAACAAATTGTTAATCACAATTTTCTGCGAGACTCAATAGTTTTGATAAATTCTGTCCTACAGCTCACCAGTGGGCCCTCTGTTCAGACATTTGGTAAGAGTGTCATTAGGGCTCTGCTGTCTGGTGCCTCCTACCACTTTGCTAAGCCCCTGCTGGCCACTGAGGTGAGACGTATCCTGCCTACTGCTGCTGGTCTTCCAATGGAGCTCAGTCTGTACACTGCTGCTGTGGCTGCCGCAGCTGTTAATTGTGAGCAGAAACTTTTATAGATCTATAGTTTCATGTGTTACAGGTCACACACTCCCACTAATCTGTCTTATTAAAAAATGTGGTAACAGAATAAAATGGTACATAACACCATCTAATTGAAGTATTATGCTAAGTGGTGACACGTGGGTTTATTTGTTTTCTAGTCAGGGCCACCACAACACCAGCTCTGCCAGAAGACTTCCATTTCGCTCACCTTCTGAAGACAGACATTCAGCTTGAGACTGAGATCAGACCAAGGTGGGTACTATGTTTCCACAATAAAAACACTAAAAAAAAAAAATGAGTGAATGAATAGAGTATATCATGCCATGAAATGTAACGTACAAATGTTCTCTCCTTGTAGCATTGCTGTGAACACATTTGCCGTGATGGGAGTTAACACCGCCATACTCCAGGCTGCCCTGGTATCAAGAGCGAAACTCAACTCCATTGTGCCGGCCAAAATCGCTGCCAAACTTGATATCAATGAGGGCCACTTCAAGATCGAAGCTCTGCCCGTTTCTGTGCCTGAGCACATCGCAGCAGTGCAGTAAGCAGTTTTAACTCAGTGTGCATCCTTTAAAAAATTAAACTTCTGTCACATGTAAGCATATTTATCTTCAGATTTTATGTGATTAAGTTCTTTTTCTTTCAATAGTGTTGAGACTTATGCTGTGGCAAGAAACATTGAAGATCTTCCTGCTGCAAGATTCACTCCCATCATCCCTGCCAAAGTCTTGCATCCCATCTCAAGGGAGATTCTCACATCTAAGATTGTTTCATCTGCTGCTGCTGCTAGCTTTGTGAGCTTTACATGTCATCTTTTAGGATAGCCATAACTGTATCTACATTAATCTAAAATCTAATTAATGTCTCTCTTTTCATAGCCCCAGTCCTCAGAGATCATTCCCCAAGACGTGGAAGCTGCCAAATACAAACCCAAAGTAGCTCAGTTTGAGAAGAAGTACTGTGTTAAAGCTGTTCCCATTGGACTGAAGGGTTGTTTCAAGATTGGCACCGAAAATGCTGCTTTCATCAAGGACATTCCCCTGTACAAACTGGCTGGAAAGCACTCTGTCTCTCTTTCTTTCAAACCAAGTAAGCACTGAGAACACGGTACATTATGTAGAAACAGTGCGCACAAAGCAATTATTAATGGTGTGATTTAATTGTACTTTCAGTTGAAGGAGAAGTCATTGAGAGACTGGAGATGGAGGTTCAAGTTGGACCAAAGGCTGCACAGAAGCTCATTAAACAGATCAATCTGAGCGACGAAGAAATCCTCGAGGACAGACCAGCCGTGATGAAGCTGAAGAAGATCCTGGTTCCTGGCCCGAAGAATGTCACCTCCTCCTCCTCCTCCAGCTCCAGCAGCTCCCGCTTAAGCAGCTCAAGCAGCTCTCGTTCAAGCGTGAGCTCCAGGTCCTCTTCCAGCTCCTCATCTCGTGTCACCAGCAAGACCGTCGACGTAGGTGCTCCAGCCAGAAGTGTTCGCAGCAGCAGCAGCAGCAGAAGCAGCAGCAGCAGCAGAATCAGCTCCTCCAGATCTGTGAGCAGATCTTCAAGGTTCAGCTCCGCATCCAGCCTTGCATCGTTCTTCAGTGCTAGCTCAAGCTCCTCTCGCTCCAGTGCTCGCCTCTCAAAGGTAAACATCACAAGAGTGTGTTGTAACTTTGCATGGAAGAATTTTAATGTATCTACAAATCACAGCGAGCTTGGAATCTGACAAAAACATTTCTTTTGAACAGCGAGTCATTTATCCCCACAAGTTCCAGAAGAACCACAAGAAGCAGGTACATTTAGATGGCGCTTCAAACAGTGACAAATGTATTATCCAGTTTGAAAATGTTTATTTGTGTTCCATCTTTTTTACTGTGGCCTTTTATACGTTACTGTTTCAGGCTATTACTTCTCAAGCAGCAGCACTTTCCAGGAGCAGAAGCAGTGCCTCAAGCTTTGAGGCCATCTACAGACAGGTGAATCTCAATCATCATAAATAAACATGAAATCCTTCTTTAAATCTTTTCACTGATAACTTGTTCTGTACCTACATGAATTAACCTTGATTTTCCCTCAGAACAAATACCTTGGCAATGAAGTGGCCCCTACCTTTGCCATCATCTTCCGTGCTGTCAGAGCTGACCAAAAGATGCAGGGATACCAACTGGCAGTCTACTTGGACAAACCTACCACCAGACTTCAGATTATTCTGGCTGCCTTGGCTGCTGATAACAACTGGAAGTTCTGCGCTGATGGAATTCTGCTTAGCAAGCACAAAGTTACAGTAAGACACTGCCTTGCTTATATCACAGATCTTAGGACATAATATAAAAAAATGTCTCTGTTAAAATCAACTTTCTTATCATCTCTCTCAATCTGTCTATCTGTCTCTCCATAGGCTAAAATCGGCTGGGGAGCAGAATGCAAGCAGTACGACACCATGATCACAGCTGAGACTGGTCTTGTTGGTCCAAGCCCTGCAGCTCGCCTCAGACTGGCCTGGAACGAACTGCCTTATGCCTTCAAACACTATGCAAAGAAGTATGAATCTTCATTCCAAATGTCTTTAGCCTGCTCACATGCTATACATGTAAAATGTCTGATATTTGACAATTCTTTTTACAGGATGTATGACTACTACTATGAATACATTCCTGCTTCAATGCTGGCTGGCCTGGTTCATGGAAAGGATGAAAACAGTGCCAAGCAGCTCTCATTTACTGTGGTTGCCACATCTGACAGGACCCTTGACCTCATCTGGAAATCACCAACAGTATGAATAATTTAGTATTTCTACTAAAATATAAAGTCACGTTTGTTTTTATTTATTTCTCTGATAAATGTGAATTATTCTGCCTACAGCGTACTTTCTATAAGCTGGCTCTGCATCTTCCCATTGCCCTGCCACTTGATGAGTTTAAAGGTCTCACCCCCTTTGATGACCTTGCCGATAAAGTCCACTACTTGTTTGCCAAGGCTGGCGCAGGTAATGAATGACCTCATTGGTGAATATGACATGAAATGGCAGCTATCTTTGGCTGTGTGACAAGATATAAAACTTTTTTTTTCTTCGTAGCCGAATGCAGCTTCAGCAAAGACACACTAACCACATTCAACAGCAGGAGATACAAGAACGAGATGCCTTTGTCTTGCTACCAAGTTCTGGCACAGGACTGCACTGATGAGCTGAAATTCATGGTTCTGCTGAAGAAGGATCATATTGAACAGAACCACATCAATGTGAAAATTGCTGACATGTGAGTGTCCCTTAAAAACAAGACACTACGGTTTTCACCCACAAGCGAAGAAAACTAAATAACATCTTCTTTTCTGCGCTTGCAGTGATATTGACCTGTACCCCAAGAACACAGATGTGATTGTGAAGGTCAATGGAATGGAAATACCCATCAACAACCTGCCATACCAGCATCCCACAGGTTTCTATACACATTCATTCCACCATTAAAGTTTTACACTGTAGTAGCAACATTTGATTCAATACTACGCATGATGGTCCCAATACTGCAAAGTTGTCAGTTTATTTGCATGTTATGTATCTAATTTGATTTAACGTAAATTATGATGATTGTGCTTTGTTCTTACAGCTAAAATCCAGATCAGACCAAAGGGTGAAGGCATCTCTGTGTACGCCCCCAGCCATGGTCTTCATGAGGTCTACTTTGACAAGAACTCATGGAAGGTAAGTGCAAAGGTTAAGACCTTTCAGGAGCTATTACACATTTGATAAACCTGAAAGATACTGCTTATTTGATTGTGTGTTCTTCTCTATGATATTGAGTCTGTAATGTCTCACTTGATTTTGCTACGCAGGTTAAAGTTGTGGACTGGATGAAGGGACAGACTTGTGGACTCTGCGGAAAGGCTGATGGGGAAGTCAGACAGGAGTACCGCACGCCCAATGGACATCTCACCAAGAACGCAGTCAGCTATGCTCATTCCTGGATTCTGCCGGCCGAGAGCTGCAGGGACACCACTGGTGAGACACAAAGTTTATTTTGGAATTACTTTTGCAGCAACATCATTTTATCGATACATGTTTCAAACTTCTTTTCCAACGCACTGCATTCGGTTAAAGCAAATCAATCAATCAGAAAATCACTTGTCAACATCTTTCTCTTAGAGTGCCGCATGAAGCTTGAATCTGTGAAGCTGGAGAGACAAGTAAACATCCACGGCCAGGAATCCATGTGCTACTCTGTTGAGCCTGTTATGCGCTGTCTGACCGGCTGCTTCCCTGTGAAGACCACCGCCGTCACTGTCGGCTTCCACTGTGTGCCTGCTGGTGAGTCTGCAAGAGATTTGAGCCGCTTAAGGTGACAGAACATGAAAATATGGAGAATAATACACCGTTCCTAATTCCTCCTTTCACTTTTGCAGATTCTGTCACGGGTCGCCCCGAGAGTCTGAGCAGCATCTACAACAGCGTGGACCTGAGGGAAACAGCTGAAGCTCACCTAGCCTGCAGCTGCACCGCTCAGTGTGCTTAAAAACACATTCTTTTGTCTCTCACTCACATCATGTGTATGTTTTGAATGTAATTTTAAATAAACTGCATCTCAAAATAACCTCTTCCCGAGGTTGTTTCATTTATGCCAACTTCACAGAGCTACACTCAGCCATTACTTGAAGGGAAAACATAAAACATAATTTCTATGCTCCTCCACCATATTTGTGTGAAAAGAAATTCAGCCTACTACTAAAATCTGATCTGTGTTGGCAGCTGAAATTTACTGGACATAATTAAAACAAGGGTGATGGTCAAGTCACATTATTATAATGTTGAGCAAAAACTTCATCACCAGGTTGATTATTCTTCAATTTCAAATAATTTCTCCATTTCCAAACACTACTATAGTGTATTGAGTACATTTCCATGAGAATATACTGTATATTTTACAGCTCCATAACAGAACACAAATGCACCTGTTTCCAATCACTGGTATTAGTGATATTAATCAATAACCAAGATGATCAATACTACTACGACCAAAACATTGTAGACCAATACCGTTTAGCGACAGAAGCAAATCACAAAGTAATTTATCACAGTGCTTACCTCATTACGGCTGTACCTCAATGGCATCCATTTTCATAAGCTGACACCAGTAAATGGGAAGGGACAGGTGAAGCAATTCTGTTGATCAGTGACTCCGAATTGTTTAAGACAGAGGTCAATTAAAGGTCAAGTGACAAGACACTTTTGTTCCAAGAATGTATAATGAATGTTTCAAGAATATAAGATTGTCCAGAACACATCACATAACAATCCTGTGGGAAGAACTATTCTCATGTGTCAATACAAAGCCACTAAAATAAGTTAATTTGTAAAAAATGGTGAGAGCAATTACATTCATATCGACATCAGAGCGGACTAACCTCAGCGTCAGGGTTCTACTACACATTAGGTCATTTGTGTTTAATTTTACATCCTTCCTTCCTATTTAACAACAGCATCAGACATCACCTGCTACTAATGTAACTGCAACAGTTTCTAGAAAAACAATGTTGTCAACCACAATTCTATATCAAACTTTAGTAACCTACTTCGTATTTTACCCAGTTTTCTTATTGCATTCAGTAAAACAGCAGCATTTCATCCTCAAAACGTTGTGCCAGTTAAGAGGTATCACACGATAACAGAAGCTGAAAAGCTGGAATATAAACAGCAACATTTAGGCTTAAGTTTAGGAGCAAAAGCGGCCATTAACAAAGGCAAAGCTACATCTCCTTACCAGGACACATGATCTCTTGTGGGACACCTGTGTTGCCACAAAATACTAACCTCAGATTAAGATCCTAGACAATAGAAGATGACTGCCAAAAGAAGATCTACAGTTTCACGTAGTGCACATAAAGAAATACATTTATCACATGATCTAAAAATAAAACAGGAAGGTATTAAAAATGATTTTTTTCTCTCAGTCACACAGAGCTCAGAACACCAGCAGGTAACCCGTTTGGCTTCAAGTCCATCTGCAAGTGTTTGGCATTCACAATTCAGGTGTATTTCTGAAATATCCTCCATTATCCATAATTAATGGACATTAACAATATCTCTGATTCAAATGATGAAAGTTTTTGGCTTCATATAGAGCTTTTCTTTTCCTTTGAGAGTGTGTGGCTGCTGTGGTCTTCATTGTCGTTCCACTGCTTGTGCTGACCTGGAGCGTTTCCATTGAAAACACTGTTTGATTCTTCAACATGTTCAGTCTTTCTCTTTGGTTTGGTGGAGCTGGAAATCAAATTAAACAAACAGTCATTTACAGGTACATCATGTCAGGATTTACATTATTTCCCAAATCGCTGTGCAAATAAAGGCACCACACCTGTTTTCTGGGATAAGGCAAAGTGTGCGATACAGGTCAGCTGTTGATGGTGATGTGAGTGGGACACATCTGGGTGTGGGGGAGGCTGTGTCAGATGGGCATTTGATGAGCTTGCTTGGAGCTGACGCTGCACTCGCCTTTGTTTCCGCTGCAAAGTTAAGATTAGCTTTTATTGATCCTCATCAGGAAAGTGACTTTGTTTAGTTATAGGTAAAAACAACAATCAGGGGAAAGATTTATAATGTGAATGCATACCGTAACTCAAAAAAGTAAAAAATAAATTATTCAGTTAAATAAGACTGTATCACAGTTGTGGTTAAAAAAAAAAAAAAAAAAGCATGATCGGCACATTGTTTAAATTATTTATAGTAATTAAACTCTGGAAGATTCTAATATCAAGACAAAGGTGAACTGAGTCAGTACAAAGTAAAGCAGTGGACACTCACACATTAAAAAGGCACTTTTAGACTTTGACATCGGGGGTTTCTTTGAGTCAGAAAATGGACTCAAGTTCAAAAACTGGTGTTTGAGCCACATTGCTCGATCCTCCTCAAAGACCTTCCTCTGCAAATTAAACCACATGCAAGCCATCTCAGAAACAGTCATACTTTTTAAAGTGAGCGCACAGATGTAAATGGGGAAATCTTGGCACACCAAGCAAAGTTTGCTGTTTTGTTGCTGTGCAATTTTTGGAAACATTTTATAAATTACCTCCTGGCTAAGTCTTATAGCTGCTTCAGTAAAGTTCCTCCTCTCCCTTTCAAAGATCGTTCTCTGTTCCTCCAGAGTCTTCCACTCCTCTCTGAGGCGCTCTTTCTCCTGCAGCATGTAGCAGTCGCTCAGCAGGGATGCCGTCTCCTCATCACATGGAGAGCTCAGCTGCTGCTACAAAGAAAGAGTGGACATGGTTTGATTAACAGGATTCAGCCACAGAGGCGTTTAAC
Source organism: Centropyge bicolor (assembly GCA_037975185.1). Lineage (NCBI taxonomy): Eukaryota > Metazoa > Chordata > Actinopteri > Pomacanthidae > Centropyge > Centropyge bicolor. The sequence goes on along the minus strand of JBBMOC010000008.1, from coordinate 6,144,159 downwards.
ACCTCAACAAAGAAAATAAAGTATTGTTCCTCCAACATGCAAACAAGCTGTTAACTTAAACTGCCCCTCTGGGATAAATAACATTTTTTTTTTATTGCATTTGAATTGAATTGAAATTGTTCAGAGTAAACACTGAGTTACAGCAACAATGGCATAAGATATTACATTAGAGGAGAACTACTATTTAAACTAGAGTTTAAAATTTAAAACCCATCAACTGAAAACTATTTTATTCAGTTATATGGCAATCACTCTGACTTTGACTCTTGCCATTGGCCAGGAGCTTAATGGCTAAAACTCTGAAGGTAAATTCACTCTTACCTGCAGGAGCTGGTGCTGTGTTTGAATAAAGTCTTTGCACTGCTGGATCTCCAGTTTCAGTCTGTCCATCTCCTCCTCATGAGTCTCTCGGGAAACAGCATCACTGATTTTACTCTCGCCCATCTGAGCCAAAGATGCTGAACGACAACCCAGGAAATCAAATTTTACAATTATGTTTATGTCCAATGATTCAGTCTGGAATATCATTGGAAAATTCTTCAGTCCGTGGATTAGTTGTTGCTTCCATTTAACATACAACTGATTTTTAACTGATTTTTGAGTTTTAACAGCGAGAACTGACCAAGTAACAGTTTCAAACAGTATATTACCAACAATCAGACAGGTGGATCGGCACAACAATGGTACAAAAACACAGGAAATGATACATTCATGTATCAAGGTCAAACAATAACAGCACGCTGTATGAAGACTACCTTGGTTATCCAATCGTTCAACGTGGTTCTTGAGCCTTCTCCACTGGAGGCGAATACTGTTGGTCAGCTTCTCCCGGGCATGAACACAATACAGCTCTACACTTTCTTTACTGGAATCAAGCAATTCCTCTTCCTCCTCTGAGTCAGCCTGACAATCAAAATGAAAATATTTTTCATTCAATTTGTAGCACGTCTGGAAACATGTCTTATAAGGATGTAGCCTCTCCTTGTGATGCTGAAAGTTAAGGAAGAGAGAAAAGAAAAACAACTTGTCTCACCTGTGTGGCATCATCTTGATGTTTGTCCCCTTTCAGCATCAGTTTCCTTGAACTTAGAATAGATACCATGTCCTTTTTCATATGTTGCAAAACTTTATTCAACTCTGCATTTTCCAGCAGCAGTTCCCTTTGTCGTGTGTCATAGTCACTCAGTAGAGTCTTATACATTTCCCCTTCATGCCTTGGGATGAGAAACACAATAATGCATTTTTATTAATCGATTATAATCTCATGGACATGACACATCTACAGAGAAAATTATTTAAAGCTACAGTAACACCCAGGATTCAGCAGGGCCACCATGTTTAAAGTCCTGCGTTCCAAAAATAAATCTGTGTCACCTAGAAAACTGACATAGGAGCTGATGTGCAACTTGTTTGAGATACAGAAGTAGGATGAGTTGTGCCTTTTTTGCATTTTACAACTACAAATATGTCTTTAGAGACAAGGGTCATAGATAATGTAAAATGACTATAAGAAGTAAACTTACTTTGCTTCTGTCCTTTCAGTTTTCCAAAGGCTTCTCTTCCCATCAGCTCTCCCAATGCTGTTTAACACATCAATGGCTGGAAGAAAGAATTTAAACATAGAATATTAGAAATTAAAGAGTCTCAGAACACAATTTGAATCTTGAGTGCAAAGTTGTTGGTTTAACTTCAAAATGTAATATGTTGGAGCAAAGGACAAAGTTGACAGGTTTTCTATTTAACCTTGTTTCTTCTCCTTTTTGTCAACCAGAAGTTGATTCAAGCGCTCCTTCAGTTTATTGAATTCTCTTTCCTTCCTTTTCATCTCATGATTATACTGACTGGCCCGGCTTGCAATTATGTTCTGAAGTTTGTGCACCTGGTAGGGGGAAATAAAACAAATGTTTACTGTTTGAATTGTGATGCTTATCTACCCAAGACAAAAAAAATGTCTATGGATTCACTCAACATTATCAGGGGCAGTAGAGTACCTCCTCTTTTTCATTTTTCAGGCAGTTTTGCAAACTCTTCACTTTCAGCTGCAGCTGTCTTTCTCTCTCAAGGAGTCCCGTGTTTTCTCTTTTGGACAGTTCAAGCTGCTCCTGTGATAACAGAACATCAATATAGACATGAACATTTCAATATGAGATTTAATATTTTTAGAATTAACAAGCAAACTCTTGAGGTACTTCATTTCTGTTCCACATATGTCTTGTTGTTTTTATTTTCATATTAACATGGAGGAATAACCAGGTTTAAAGGCTACTGTACTTTTAGTCGGGTGCTGGTGAGCTGCAGGAAGTCAACATTGCTGCTGGACTTAAGCTGCTCCACTTCCATGTTTTCCAAGGTTCGGAGGCCCCTGCGATGCAGCTGAATCAGGTCATACATGCAATTTAGCACAGCCACAACATTTATCTCTGAGTTGCTGCCTGACTCCGTCCAAACTGGTGGGAGGCCAAGAGAGGACACCTCCTGTAAAAGGGGGAGTAAAGGAAGAAAAGAATATAGAGCAAAAGATGAAGAGGATCATCCAGACTGAAACCCATAACATAGCAATCATACTGTCCATATCTGAGACGACTAGGCACAAGCATTTACATATCAAAAATTGTGCTAATATTACATCAAAGACACGTGTAAGGTTACCAACCTGATTGATGTGTGATAGACATTCTTGCACGTTGTGCTCTGTGCAGAAGGTGCTGAGCATGTAGGGCTTTCTCTGCAGTGGCAACGATGATTGGCTAAACTGCCTCAAGGGGGATGTTCTACATTCAACAGAGCTGCTGCAAATGTCCTTGACTTCTGGGGGAAAAAAATGTCAGTCAAATATATGTACTAATATACAGTATGGGCCATGCTAATTCATCTGCCATTAGTGAGAGCTCATGACAGAGGTCAAAATACAGTAACCTATACAAAACTGCTGAAGGCACAACACTACAGTGCTGTATGTCAGTTCTAACTAATGAGGATGCAGACAGTCAAAATCAAAATGTTGCTGAAACATGTATAGGTGTTATTGAATTTGAGTTTTTATTAGCCACCGATAAGTAATGCAGACAACTGTTCAATATGTCTCATTCACAGTGCATATTCACTGGTCTTCAAAGACAAAAATCTGAACTCACCCAAGGAGGACTCTGGCATTGTTGCAGTGCAGCCTTCAGGCTACGTGTCTGGATCATCTACAACATGTGCAGGATAGACAAAGCTCACCACAGGATCCACCTACGCACTCTGCTCCTGAAATAGAGGGTCAGATTAGCAGCATCCATTCAACACAGTCTGGATTATAAGGCAATGAAAGTTAACATGCAGCAGTGAGGGCTGGAAACATGCAGTAACCTAAATAGAACAGCAGATTCACAAGGGCTAATTCATTCATCACTATCACAGGCAACATGCTAAACAATGATCACATGCTGTACTCACAACCATCATATAGACTATTTGTCTAAATGCTACCTTAAAATATGTGTTTATTGACAGAATATTTTAAACATTTTGATTGTTATTTTGATCTTGTTGTTGCTGTTGTCAATGCAGGAGTATTAACAGCATGCAGGTTGGTACCAGGCCAGCATCTTATCGCAATGCTCTTATCATCAGCTGATCAGACTAATCCCAGACAGACAGTGTGGTGATTTGTCTGCAGAACCATACAATCAGAAACAAAAGTTAAAGTATTTTTCTGGTTGGAATAATGTCTATGTTTACAACATATAGACACACTAGATACCAGATTTCTAGATATTACTGAAAACGTACAGTACCATGTACACCACCTTCTGGGAAAACAACTATCAGAGCATGAGCAGGAGCTGCATTTAAAAATGAAATACTTGTTTTAATGTTTTGTGAACTTTTCAAAAATTCAGTCATGAAAACGTTCATCAACCCAGGGGACCTACCCTTTGGTTTCAGTGACACTTAATCAGGCTGGTGAGACAGATGGCAAGCCTAAAGCCACAGAGCTTAAGAAGCTGAGACCCCGCTGCGACCGACTACTCCACAAGTGTTAACCTTTAACTCATTGGTCAAATTTCTTTACAGTAAAAAGTCTCTAAAGGGAAATTTCCCGGTCAGCATTTACAAAATGGATTTTGAGGTTTGTGATCCCTCTGAGGCATTTATGACAAGATTATTTGAGTAACATTTTAGACCCAATTTTAAACCATGAGGGGTAATGGGATCACAGGAGAGAGCTCAGACTGATCTGCCTACACTCAGACCTGGACTCACACTTAGCTAAAACTAATGCAGTCTAATAAAACATCCCTGTTATAAATCCTAAATAAAGATTATCATGTTCAGTTTTTTAGTTTCTATTGAGCCTATTTTGTCTGCCTCATTGATTAAAAAAGGGGGGGGGGGATTACATACACCTCTCAGCACAATATTCATGCAATGTTAAGACAATTACACTGATCATAAAGTTGAATCAGCACTTCCCTAAAACAGTTTCAACAAACCTGAGACCTGATAAAGTGGCAACCAAGTGTATATTCACTGCATCTCTTGAATTAAATCAAATTTGAATGATAAGCTATGCTGCATATAATGCTGTTTCTACCTTATTGCACCATATAGACTGTTGTGGACATGCTGTTTTTTAAAAGCCTAATAGATGCAGGGCTGGTGTATTAAACTACATTAGCTTACACGGACAAAAATTCAAACATCCTATGTTTCCATCCATGTTATGTAATGAAACTTTAATATGTATGAGACATCTCAGCATCTCTCTCATTGCTTTCATTGTCCAGAAAAGCTTATAGAAACACTGACTTAGTTGACCAGATAATATTAAACAGGTAACCTAACTTTGAAACACCTTCTGAGTTTGCTAATCACATGCTAAGTGTGTATTTTAGCCAGCGTTTACCTGAACTGTGCTGTAAGCTGCATACAGATATAAGTTATGTTGTTGAGGGGTAAGCTATCGATTAAAGACACTGTTCACTCAATAAAGCATGTGTTGTTCATTCTAAAATAGAAAAAGGCTCAGTCGGTGTCACACTGAGCAAACGTTGAGTCTCCACCAGGTCTCCACCTGAAAACAATCTCACATTGAAGCCGAGCGGCTGCTAGCTCAGCCAAACAAGTTGACTGGTTACCAAACCAGGTCCTTTAAAATGATTGCTGATATAAAAAAACGGAGCAGGAAAACGTTTCCGATACTTACTTATCGTTTCAGTTTATAGCGTAATTTCCAAACGTCTCCTTGCTTCTCGACACTGCAGCAGCTTCTTTAATCCTTGTCGGTCTGAATGACAGCACACAGCACGCGCACCAAGCAGCGAGCCAATTGGCCACCTCGTTGTCTAGCAACCAAGCACGGCTCAATATGATTGGCTCCCTGGCTGTAAATCACTCTAAGTGTTTTTAAAGGTGATTAATATTTTAATTTGTCGTTTTAATTATGCAAGTGTTATTGCTCAAAAACAATCAAATGAAGACAGTATAGAATATTTTTTGTATGTAGTTCTATGACTTTTATTTACATATTCTATATATTTTTATTTCTATTCATTTTTATATTAATATTTCAATATTTTGGACTTAGTTCTTCGTATATTATTATAAATAAGGTACGGAGAAAACATTTATGCATTATTTACTGTATTTTATGTCCTGTCTTCAGAAATATCATTCAAAGTTACTTAAGTGTGTGAAGAACAAGACTTTTATTGTTTTAATTAACTGAATTTCTGTTAAAGTTATGAACTATATCTCTACTATTCTGCATTTGTAATCATATGCACCATGAGAATAAAACAAATTATGACTTCAAGTAACTTTAATGCAATTTATACAATCACTGAATATTATGACAATACACTAAGACAGTTCACTTCACAGTCAGCAACACTTTGCAAAACTACCACAGGCAACTGTACAATCTTATTTCACAAAAGGAATGATTTCAGTTCATTCAGTTCAGTGTCAACAAAGCATATCAGCATTTTAAAGATTCAAGGTGATCAACATAATTTAGAAATAACTAGTAGCTTCAATGGAAGAGTTCGGTTCCAAAGTACTTGTACACCCATTTTATGGATGGCATCGGAAAAAGCATGTGTCACCTAACATGAATTCAGATGCCAGTTCTTGGTCAAAGCATTTGAAATGTAAGGAATCAGGTGGCGTTTTATCCCTGTTCTTTGACATTTTTTATTCACTTATCACAAGAGAGAGTTGTATTATTTTGTCAAGGTTGTCTTAATTTTTAGGCAGTGAAAATCTCATTGACTTTAAATTTTTCAGAAAAAGAAAAAAGTGCCTCAGATTGCAAAAAATAGAAAACCCAAGCTAATAACATTGTGTGATTAAAACAGCATTTCCTCAACTCTGGCACATTTCTCTGCATATTTTTTGACATTCTTCCCGAAGTGTGGGAAAAAATTAGAACAGATGATAATGTCCCGCACAATTAAACTTTTGTAGATGTTGTGCATTTCTGGCTATTTCTACAAATTATAATTAGAGGGATTTTACTTGTCATCATCACCTCCTGTAACAACAATGGAACCATGGTGACGATAGACACTCTTTAACATCTACTACAGGACATTTTGATATGACATTTAAATTCATGATCAACTATTTGTTTATCCTATTATTGTAACTGCACATTTAACTTCAACATGGCTCACTGGACAAAATTGAATTGCAGAACACAAAGCCTGACCAGTCTTCATAAAGTTATTTCCACATTTAGGCCCTGCAGATCTAATCACTAACTGGTACTGGGACCCCTCTGGATTCAGTTGCTCTGAGCAGTGGGTCTGTGTTATCATCTCTCTTTGCTTCAAGCCACCATGTTGTCATTTCCCCTTTTCCCTGTTGGTTCAAGAAAAATGAAAGACAGAGTGAACGACAGAGAGAGAAGAGAGTCATATTGCAAAGCATGTGTCCCTTTGAATTTTAAATAAAGCCATTAGGGTTTGGTGGGGGGCAGAGAGCAGCAGCTGAGGCCACCTCTTAGCAAGACATCAGGAGTGTCAGCAGTGCAGGCCCTGTCCTCTGGGACTGAGAAGTAAACCCCTCCCCCATAATGACACTGGCACCACCCAAAAAGAGGTCTTCGGTTGCAGTGTGAATAGAAGGCAGTAGAACTGGATAATACAATACTTCCCTGAAAAAGAGAGCAAATACCAGACACACCCAGTCTCTTTTCCCTTGGAGGGAAGTTTTGAATTTCCTGTGATCCTGTGTGAAATCTCAGCCTCATAAATCCTTTTTCTTTTTCAGTCAGTTTCAATGGTGGCACGCCAGTTTTTATGTGATCATCACTATGTCTATTTGGCTTTTAAACGGACAGGCACCTCTACAACAGCACATATCAAAGGAGGCAGAAATAACATGAAATGCAACACAGCTCATCACACAAATTGGGTTTAATTCACAAGGTGCTGTGGGTGTATACTTGGTTGCCAGTTTTATGGTCAGTTTGGAGGATGTAGCCAAGTTTGTGGTTGTTTTTTAGCCTAGCCTCACTGATATAAATGGGATGGACAAAATAACATTTACTTTTATTGCAGGACTGCTGTGATAAATTGCATTAGTTTTAGCTGAATGTACCTAACAAACTGGCAACCGAGTGTATATCGGCTCTGCTCAGCGAGATTCCCAACACAATAAAAGGTCCAATCACTATAGCAACCACGACGACCATGACCAGGAATGTAGTGAATGTCAACCTCTCTTCAGTGTTTTGTGAAGTGGTGCTGGACTCAGGCTGTCTGAGGGGCAGTCTGAGGAAAATAAAAAGCACACTAGAGTGTACGTTCTTTCTACTGGAGAGGCACCTATATTGCATTGCAACAAGTTTTCTCCACTTAAAGCAACCCTATAGCGTACTTTATCACATTTTCTTGTACTTACATCCAAGAGGGCACTGTTGCAGACGTGGGTCACCAGTCCACCAGTGTTGTATTGTACACTTTTCACAAACACAAATGAAAGCTACAGGAAGCTCATATCAATATATATATATATATATATATATATATATATATATATATATATATATATATAT
>JBBMOC010000008.1:6119816-6135806 GCA_037975185.1 Centropyge bicolor | reverse complement strand
TATGAATATTACGTTACCTTCACATTAAGTGTTCCTCTGCATGTCAGAACGTAACCTCTGAGTGTGTGAAGCAGGTCAGCAGTGGCACCACTCGCCTGGATCTTCAGAGCTACGGGCATAATTAAAAAGAAACACACAGCGTAGGATATAACATAGTAATATGAACAATGTGTAGCAATTTTGTCTTTTCGTATACTCTTGGTGGATCATTATGTTTATAATTTAATCCCTTTTTTTGATAACTTCTTAAGTCGGTTAAATCAAAGTTATTCATATGACATAACGTGCAGAACAGCCATTCAAAAATACTACATATAAAACCAAACTACTACAGCCGACCCTCACATAAGACAGATATTAAACAGATATGAAAACTGAATAGAAAAAAACGAATTAAAAAGTCTGCATGTTTATACAATGTGCAAATCAAAGTACTTTACTGTGTGCTCAAACCTCATTCTCAAATTGGGATGATGTAGATTTTTCTGAAAAAGCTTTTCAGGTAAAGATTATATTTATTGTTTAAGTTTTTTGGTTTGTTTTTTTTTTTACTTGAGCTTTTTTTTTTTACTGAGCCTACAGTCTGAACCTACAGTCACTCAGATCTTTTCCATTATCCCACTAGCTTAATGCTGAGGATTAGGTGCTTGGTGAGCACAGTGTCCACCCTTCGTGCTGTTAACTTGTGCTGGTGAGCTGACACAGAGACAATCCTGTTTGGCACAATAGCAGTAGCAACCGCAAAGGTCAGAGGTCAAAATTCTGACCCGCCATTGAAGCCATTTACAAACACTGCAGACAAATGTTGTGCAGTTGTACAGCTCACACTGTAAAAAAACAAAAGTGACATGAACCTGATTTTCTGAGACTAACTGTTCCACTTTGAGACATTAATTGGATGAAGATCAGTGTGTCTAATCCTTCATTACCTTCACTTGTTGATTCCATCCGTGAGGCTGTGTTGACAGTGTCCCCAAATAGGCAGTAGCGAGGCATTTTGGTGCCAACCACACCAGCCACAACAGGTCCTGGCAGAATAAACAGCAGTGATTGTAAGCACTGATTGTTTATGACATAATGTACGATCATGATGATGCATGTGAGACAATTCAAAAGGTTTATACCCTACATTTAGCTGTATTTTCACCTACGTCCATGTATATATGATGCAGTCAAGTCAATTATTGTGAATATGAAATAAAACTGTAATATCAATGCATTGAATATGGAGCTGATCCAAACAGAATGAATCAGGAAAAATGACGGAGGCAGGAGCATACAGGAGGAGAACATTATCAAGGTCAGAAGGAAAATTATTTATAGAAAAAAAAGGCATCCTACATGTCCTCAAAACTGATTTGCATAGCAATTCAAGACCCACGCTGATGGTTCAAGTCTTCAAAAAGCAATTTTCTAGATATTGATAATGTTCATGTTGGTTTGTACAGACTTTAAAACAACATTTCAAAGTAAAGTACTCTCTAAGTTAAAACACTTATTACAATTTATGCTGCATTTTCGTTCAATTTTATTAATTTTCAGCTTCTCATATAAGCATACAGGTTGTTTAAAGTTCCTTTCTATCACATTCTGCTACCTGGACCGCTCCCTGCCTTCAGATCATATGTGTTTTTTAATAGTGGACTACACAGTTGGACTGGAACATGGTATACAGTTTATGGTCATATAAACTGATAAAAGTCCACAGTACCTGAGTGGATGCCGGCACGTATCTTCAGCTGTGTGTTGGGTTTGTGAGGGATCTTGAAGGTGTGGCAGACACTGACCAGATCAAGAGCCATGCTGGCTATCTCTCCAGCGTGATTGATGCCATTTTCTTGAGGGACCCCAGAGACCACCATGTCTGAAAGTTTAGCCGTTATTCCATGAAAATAGACAATGCAGGAAGAGGGAGAGATGAACTGATAAGAAAATGTGAGACGCTTCAGAAAATCAATCATTGTTTTTGCCCTTCAGATAATCAATTTCAGTTGTTATCTACTTATCTAAATTTTTGTCTTTAAAGCTGAGATAGATTTTTAAAAATTTCATGGTCATCTTTGTCAAAATGATTTATCATGTTGCGTTAGTAGTTCAGAAAACTTTATCATCCTTACTTACAAGCATCACCTATTGTCTCCACTTTATAGACATCATAATTGTCAATAATGTCATCAAAGGTGGTGTAGAGCTGGTTGAGGAAGTTCACAACCTGGTGGGGAGTGCTGGCACCAGACAGCTGAGTAAAGCCAACAATATCACTGCCATAGGGAAGTAATACAAAGTTAGTCATCTGTAATCCTACATGTATATAACCAAACAATCTTTGAAAAAAAGGAAGCAAATTATGTGTAACATAACAATGAACAGAGGGGGGACAACAACAAAAAGTCAATCTGTATTCATCCCTGCTTTACACAACACACACCTGAAGTAGACAGTGGCATTGGAGAAGCTCTGAGCCTCTGCTGTTCGACCTTGCCGAAGGTCATCAGCCACCGGTTTTGGTAACATACCTGCACAGGAATTTCATAACTTAATATATGTCTGCTGAAAAAATTCTCTCCTATGGGTAATGAACAGGAACAATGACGATGCTACTTCTGCACCACTAGATGGCAGTGAGCACATCTGATTGTGTCCTTTAATACTTCAAGATCTACACTTCCAAGTACAACTGGAAGTCATGTGAATGATTAACAGACTAAACAGTAACAACTCTGCCTTGAGCAACTTTCCATATGGTGCATTATGACATGCACACACTGTAGATACTGAATCTGTATGTACACAATTTATAGCTCACATTTCATCATCCCTTACATAATAGATAGATTGTATCTGTAGATAGATAATTCTTGACGTCTCTGAAAATCTGGTCCTGCTTGTATGAGACATATCAGTGTTATCTTTGCAACATCACCAAGACACATTCCTGAGAGCTGTCACATCACTCCACACTGTTATCCTGACTTACTGTATAACAGCCGATCCGTCTTCTGTTTCTCTTGAAGAAGGTCCTGTGTTCTCTCAGCAACTATGGCCTCCAGATGTTTGCTGTACTTCTCCATCTGCAGTTAAAGAAACTCTGTTTGGGTGTGAAACTCACAATAATCCAGGTGGCACAAATAGCACTTCATTTATTTATCTTAGCTTTGAAATACAACCATTTCAGAAATGTAGGTTTTTGCATGCATATATATCACATTATATTTGGTGTATTTCTTGTACTATTAAAGGTAGAACAATGTCACAGGAATGTCAGTTCATGCTAGTTTACCATATTTCAGGGGGTCATTACCAGGTTCATCATCATGTCCACAGGGCTGACTTTGTGCGGGTTCATTTTGTCGAGCATCTTCTTCACCTGCTCAAATGTTGGCCTCATGGTGACGTTATGAGACCAGCACTTCTTAATGAGCTGCTCGAGTGTCCAAGAGAACAGAGCAACAACTTGTTGTCTAATATGATCATACAGTGATATGTCTTTGACATAAAATACTAATCTAATATTTACATAGTTGTCTACTCAGTTCTAGCAACATTTGCACATGTGACAGACCTCGCAGTAGTCTGCTTGACTGGGACAGTCAGTATCTGCCTTCCCGGCTTTAAGTTCAGGCAGAGGGGGGCGCCACATGACATCCATCCTCACTCCCTCAGCCTGGTCCTGATAGAGAGGACTGCTGGTTACAAAGCAAAGATCAAAAGGAAGCTGAAGGTTGTAATCTTCAGAGGAGGCTGTCATACTCACTGAAATGAGGTCAGAGCGAGTCGCAATCTCAACCAGAATCATGGAGTAGCTGAGGGAAAAGTAGAGAAAGGGTATTATTTTCCACATATTTCCCACTGCAGTTACTAAGATTTACTTTTCATCCAGTATGAAGATGTTTGAATATCCAGCATAACTCTTTTTCCGCTTCTTTAATATTACTGTCATGTGGTCCAAATATTGCAATCCAAAACACACAAAAACACACCTGTAGATATCTGCTGCCGGCGTCATGTTGGAGCTGCTTCCCAGCATAACCTCTGGGGCACAATATATATGATTTACATCTCCACAATTGAAGCCGTTACTGATGGCCTCGAAGTCCTCTTTTCTGTAGGCTGTGAGCCCGTAATCTGAAGCCCAACACAGAAAAATAACAGAGTACAGCAACGTGGGATGTTTTTTACTTTGCCTTGGTAATAAGATTGCAGCTGGTGTAGGATGTGGCTGAGTAGCCCACTGTTTTTTTCTTACTGTTATTTAAACTGTAGGTAGAGTGACTAATTGCTGAAAACAGAATATAACAGTGACCGGATCTGGCACTCTGCGGCCTCAAGTTACCTGAGATTTTGCACACCCAGCGATCATCAATGACACAGTTTCTGGAGTGAAGTCTCCCATGAAACACCTTGTGCTGGTGGAGGTAAGACATCCCGCGGGCAATGTCAGTGGCAAAGGACAGTCTGCATGGGGGAAGAAACTCCTGTAAAATGCTACTGTTTAGGTGTTGAAGCATCAGGTTGTGCCACAACCACAACTTTATGTCTTGTAGTTAATGCTCTATGAGAAAAACTGCATTTAAGGCTTTTCTGTGATAGATTGTTGGAATTGTGGTGCAAAATTTTCAGTCTGGAGAGCAGCTGTCCTCGTCCTTCATCTGTGGGATTGACACCAAAATCTGACATTTCCTGCTGAGGTTTAACTCAGCGAAATACATTTTGCATTTCATCACATCATGTTGACATCTGTGGGCCAGTTATCTGTGGAATAAAAAAAGACACACACACCACAAATCCCACATCTACAACCTTGATTCCAAAAAAGTTTGGACACTGTGTAAAACATAAATAAAAAGAAAGTGATAATTTGCCAATCCTTTTAAATACATGTGATATATTTAGTGTTTGACCTCATCAACTTCAGTGATTTTTGTAAATGTAAATTTTGTAAAGCCTAAATAACACGTTTTAAACAAATTGGGACAGGACCAACAAAAGACTGTGAAAGTTGTGGACTGATCCAAAAACACCTGTTTGGATCAGTCCACAGTTAAACAGGTTCATTGGTAACAGGTGATAGTATCATGATTGGGTATGAAAGGTTCATCCTGGAAAGACTCAGTCGTTCACAACCAAGGATGGAGAGAGGTTCAACACTTTGTCAAACACATGATTGTGTTATTGTGACATCGACTCAGGGGCACATTGTAAAACTGTTGTTTGCAAATGATTGCAATGTGTTTTTATTTACATTTTACATAGCATAACCTTTTTGGAATCAGGGTTGTAATCAACAGCGTGCAGTGACTAGACCATGATTTTGCAGTGTAAACTATATACAACTCTGAAGTAGGAAAAAGCACAAGAAAAAGTAAAACACTGGAACTTAATGGTCAGAATCTTGAAATTAAAGCTGTGTGTGAATTTTTCCCACCTGAAGCCCCAGTTGATGGGGATGTCATCATTCAGCAGGACATCAGACAGGCTTCCTTTAGGGCAGTGCTCTGTTATGATGCTGACGTAGGGGACCTCGATAGAACCACCTATAAATTTGCATAGATTGGGATGGTCCAGTTGCCTGTAGCAAATATGCAAAATACACAAGTTGCAGGAGTTGTTCTTTCAAGTGGGAGACTTTATTAGGTCAGTAAAATATTTCCTCTGTGGGATTTCCTCACCTAACTTCTTTCACCTCCTTCCTGATGGTTTTAGAGAGGGTGAAGTGTTTGTTCTGGATGCGTTTCACTGCCACTGTCCTCCCATCACTATAACAGTAAGATCATCAAGTCAGACTTAATCCAATTCTGTTTTGGTTTTTTTAATTCAAATATCTTATCTGTTTTATTGCCTCTCAGCTTTTATTAATGTAAAGTGGATTTCCAATGCTGATCCTTATAATTTTGTCAAGATTGTAATGATCAATAAAGAAAAAAAAAAGAAAAAAGAAAAAAAAGAGCAAATATGTCTAAATGAAAAAGTCAAATATTTTATTCTTTTACTTCTGATAGTTAAATCTTTCTGGTTTATGAGCATTTATAAAAACCAATAATATCATTTCTCACTAGATGCCCGGCTGGATGAAGCCCTGTTTGAAGGAGGTGTTGAGTCCGGTACACATGGTCACGTCCGTAATTTGACTGATGGTGGAGATGCTCTTGACATGCAGCAGGCTGACGCTGCCAAGGCCCATGCAGCGTGCTCGACCTGCAGACACCAGATACTTAGGTGGTCATGCCAGACACAGGGTCAGTTTACTGTTAATTTAAGAATAGTAGAGAAATCCTATTGCAAACTAGCAAAATCCAAGTCCATGCGTGACTTTTATAAATGAATGATAATGCTTTTATTGGAGGTGTATAAAGGGTAAAATGACCTTCATCCCTGACCCACTATTATATAATGTAAATAAAAAAATAATTTAAAAAAGCAATTCACATTATAGCATCAAATGTAACAGATGATATAAGAGACCTATCAGTTTTTTTGGCAGCCACAGTCTTGTTGCTTTAAGGTAAAATGAAAGTGATCCATGCTTTAAAAGAAAGTGAAAGAGTTTTCATCTAAGTTACGTTTTCTGTAGAAATATGTCTGTAAACAGTTTTAACAGCTTCAGCATGAGACATTTTACCAAATATTATGCTCTTGTAGTTGATGATCCAGCTTTCATCCCAAAACATCCTCTGTTTCTGGTACTGCAGCCACTACAGGACGGAAATGAAGATAAACATGAGAGCATGAAACCTCTCCTGTGTTTGTGCGTGTGTTCGTGTGTGTGTGTCACAAAGACTGACCACCATGGTTAGGATGAAGCCGCTGCTGAAGAGAGCGACTGGAAGCCCGATGGCCACTTTGATAGTGATGGACATTGGGCAGATGCCACAGTCTGCAGGACAGTTCAGACAGGTCTCCTCCAGCTCGCAGATGTCGTCCCCACACACTGAAACACAATCGCACATTTTGACATTTTAGGTTTCCTTCAAATAAATTCAGTGGCGGAAGAAGTACTGAGATCTTTAATTTAACTAAAAGCAACAAAACCACGCCGTAAAAATACTCTCCTACAAATACAGAAGCCTGCAGTCAAAATGTTGTAAAAGCATCAGAAATGTACTTGTACCAAAAGTAAAAGTACTCATTATGCAGAATGGTTCATTTCAGGACAATTTTGTGTTGTAATTATATTGTATTATAATTATTGATGTATTAATGTGTACAAAACTTTAAATGTATCTGGGTCTACTTTTAACTAGTTTATATACAGCTGGATAGCTTTTGAATTTTCACATGGGAATTAATAAAGTCTTATTTTATCTTATCTTAATATATAATAATACATTGATAATACATACATTAAATACAAGTATTTAGATTATCCTTATATGCAGTACCTATGTACATGTTAAAGTAATTAATTTCCACCATTTAATGAACTAAAAAGTCTTCACACAGGTGGCAAAAATCACTAAGGTTCATGATGTTTTGAGGACAATCACAGATGCATTAACAAATAAGTATTTGTATAAACGTATGCATATATCTTTCCTACAAGCAGAAGGTTGTATTGGTTATTGAGGATTTTACCAGTGAAGACAAACCAAGGTTATTATTTTTACTCAGCCGATAGCGAGGCAGTTGTTTTGAAATGAAAGCTATTCTACTGCACACAGGGTTGCACACAGCTTGACCTTTTTCCTGCCACAGAGCTTCAGGATGTGTTTCTCTATCTCTTTGTCTGATTTATAAAACGACTTATTTATTTAGTGCCTCAAAGACGATGACTTGTATGAATAAAGTTTTAAAGGTTTCTGGCTGAGCAACAGAGACATTACTCAGCACTTGCCGATCCAACAAAATCCACAGATGGAAACTTTACGAGTGTCAGCAGACTGACCTTGAGCACTCACAACAAGCACTTTGGACTCCAGCGCTGCGTGCATTTGCCCTATTTTGATATGAGCAATGACTGAGGTGACTCCCACATGGATCAGCACCACCTGCACAAGAAAACAATGTGACTGATTTAAATGCATTTGTGCTGTAGAAGAGGTAGTTTGTATATCAATAAGTCAGATGATTAAACAAAATGATTAAAGGCCGTCGCTCCCTAAATAAAATGAAATTCATGAATGAAACAGCTGTGCAAAGTATTCATACTATTGGCTGTTAGGATAACTATAATCATAGTCAGAAACAATATACAAAGAAAGAAAGTCACTTAGAAAGCTGTCACACTTTACTCCAGTGTGAGTTAAACGTGAACCCAAACAGTCAGAAAACAATCTGAGCTGAAGAGAATAAACTGTCAGATTTTAACCACAATGATAAAATTGTATTATGAATTCTTTTTTGTTTTTTGCTCAGTTGTCTGCACTTTCAAATTTTCAGTCGTTTGATAAGCCACAACTCCAAGTATGGCTTACCCCTGTAATTTCTTGCTAAGAGAAAAGTAA
Source organism: Centropyge bicolor (assembly GCA_037975185.1). Taxonomy (NCBI): domain Eukaryota; kingdom Metazoa; phylum Chordata; class Actinopteri; family Pomacanthidae; genus Centropyge; species Centropyge bicolor. Next base: position 6,127,365 of record JBBMOC010000008.1, on the reverse strand, counting down.
TTACAACCTGCTGTCATGTCCTATGGTGACGTACCAGCATAACAGACTGCAGCCTTCACAAAGGATGCCTCACTTTGATCAGGACTTTGTGTGTTTTGAATGGGTGCAAGATGAATCCCCTTAAGACAACAAAGTCAAACATCTGCCATTTGACAGACTTCTTGACTCAAAAAAGGTGGTGGACCACACTGTCAGTGAAACAATGCAGTTGGCGAATTTTCAACAGAGGATGAGTGTATTTGGAGATTCGTGTCTTTGTGTGTTAACAACACACAAAATAAAATATTTGCATTTACATGATATATACTGTAATGAATGCTACTAACCTTCTCCAAACCTCAACACATGTTAGAAATTACCCCGTTCAAAGAGCTTTGTTTGGGTTGGCTCACCTTTGAAGTCCAGTATTTTTGGGTCATCTTGCCTGCTTTGGATACAGTGTGAGTCACTATTTTACCATCGTCAGGAATCCACGGGCCACAGATTCCACCTTGTTTCTGTGAAGAGAGAAAAGATGTTTGGAGAAGTTTCTTTCTAAAATGTACCCTTTAAACAGTTCATTCTTGTGTTATTAAGTTCTGACAATTGAGTAACTGCTCATTCCCAGAGTTGATTCCTCTCTAGAAACTTTATATATAATTGAATTAAATTTTTTTTTTACTAAAATTGACATTTATGTAGCTTGTAGTACTATGTTACATCATTCTAACTATTATTACACATTTTTCTTTAAGATGATATTTTTTTTTCCTCAGGATGGATTTTTTGGAAATCTTAACCTTCCCAATTCTTCTTTTATCTCCCCCTTCTGGCAGTGAGAGTTATTGGAGGCAAATTGTCAAACGTGGTTGTGGCCTACTCTGTCCTGAAGGTTACTCCAATCAAACCAATCATTGCTGGCTGATGTAAAATGCATCTCTACCGGTATGCCAGTGTGGGAATGTCACCACAGACACCAGATATAAAAATTGATGTGCAGCAATATTCACAGATGTACAGGTTTACCTAGCAGTGATAAGCTGAATCAGCATCTTGTGAACATATTCGGCAAAGGCTTGGATGTAACATTGTACATTAATTTATATGTAAAAGTACAACTTGGCAGATTTAAAATAAAGGATCTGAATACTTATCACAGCATTACAACAGTCATAAAAACAAGGTGCCATGTGGACTATTTTAACATTTCCACCAAAGTAAAAATGACACAATGGCACAATGAAGAACTGGAATAAGCAGATACAGGATACAACATCAAATTACATTGTACTACACTGTGGATTTTCTTGAAGCTGCTTGAGGGAAACTTACGACATAATTCAATGTACAAGGGTTTAACAATGTGGAATCCTTTAATGAAAAGCATAGAAAATAATTTGATTTTTCCAAATGATAGATATCAGTTTGTCATTCAGTGTAATGGACGACTGGACAAGAAATGCATGTCCATTTAATATCAAAGATAACACAACAACTCTGGTGTAATCTAAAGATCTTATTTTCTTGCTTTAATTTTCTCTTTATGCGGAATTGAGACAATGACAGTGTGGACTGGATGTGTTTGATGAGATGAAACCGGGGTTGTACAACACTCTGCTCGATACCCACCATCAGACCAAGAGGACAGGAGTGGATGTTGGCGTGATACACACAGCAGTTCATTTCATTGGCGTTGTTCCAGTTTGCCGGGCACTCGTGCTCATGACAGAACCTCTTTGCCTCTGATGCATTACTTCAAGGGAGTAAGGGCGGGTAGACAAATAAATTAATTAACACAACACCCCATGATGCTATTTACAAAGGAAGTTCAAACAAAAACCTGAAGATCATCTTGTCTTACTCAGAATGTAAACAAGAAAACGAAAGCAGGTTTTAGCCTAAATGAAGCCAACAAACATGTTTAATTCCACCCATGTATTAGCCAGGAATAAGTAACTGATTATGCATATTATTTGATTAATTGTAATTGTTCTCTGTTTGTAAGTATCTTGTTACACTGTGTGAAAGTTACACTGTGTGAGTGTGTGTGTGTAATACTGTATTTCAGTAATTGTATAGCCATCAGGAAGTGCTGTCCGGAATTGCTTTTCTTTTGAGTTTTTCCCAGAAAACTCATCCCTAATATGTGCATAAGAATACATGGCTGCATATGTGTTTGTGTAATTGTGTGTGTGTGTGCACGTTCTGGGCACAGCAGACGTCTAAGATTCCAGGTGTTCATGTAATGCACTCACCTAAACTGGAAAATCTTGTTCTTGACTGTGTACTCGTAGAAGGAATCTGAGGCCGTCACCGTGTATGAGACATTGAACTCTTTCCCATTGGTTACTTTCTCTGGCGGACGCTGCACCCAGGCCATTTCCAGACCTGTGACAACACACATGTCACCCGAGCACGCATGGTTAAACAGTGTACATATGTGTGCAGTAGGAGATACCTTGTGTTGTATTTGCACTAAACCTGCTGAATCGCACCTACTTAACTCACCTAACTCATTCAGAACACAAGAGGAAAATCAATAATTTTTCAGCAAGCGCTCACACACAAATCCCTCAAAACCACTAAAGATCAGCTGTTTCAGCTGCACTAAAACAGTCAAACAAACAGAGAGCCAGATAGACTGTAAAATGTATAAAAAAAAACTCACCACCACAGCTTATCATGTTGTAATCATTGGGACTGTTGATCGGCCAACAGTCGTACTCTGTGTTGTCCAGGTCATGCCAGCAATTCACTCCCTGCAGGCAAGAAGCTTTTTCATGTAAAGGCATTTTTTTGTGTTGTTGCAGTGAGTCAGGACTGGTCTGTGAGTGTGTCAATGAATTAAATACACAACTCAGCTGTGTAAAGTCTTGTTGGTTTTAAGCCAACACGATTGAAAGAGTACAATCAAACATCAGCTGACAACATCAGCATCACTGTCAAAAGCACTATGGTGAATAAATGTAGGTAAGAATCACAGCACTATCTTTTATTCAAGCTCGGTTACAGAATGGTTTAAAATTGAGCAAATCAGCACCACGAAAAGCTGGCAAGCAACCCAGCGATACACAGAAACACCACAAGCCCACGACCACATGCCCGCAGCAACAAGTGTTTCTGACAAGACAACAAAAGCAAGGGGGGGTTTCTCAGCAAAACACGAAAATGTGAATAATATACTGCTCACTCAGCGTACACAGTACTCTATATTCTTTGCTCTGTGTAATACAGCCAGAAAACAGTGCATCACCCCTGCCCTCAATTCACACCACTATTAACAGGTTAACTTTAAACATATGTGGCTGTCAGTCCACACTGCCTCTCTTGAATTAAACCTTTTACAGTGTTATATTTGTAAATCCTCTACTGTGTGAGAACTTACCAGCAGGAAACACAGGTAAAGGGATGCCACTGTCCGTAAAGCCATGAGGAGGTATGCTGCTGTGGCTGGACCTGATCCGAACTGACTGACTGACCCAATCTGTGTGTGTGTGTGTTTGTGTGTGTATGTGTGTGTGTAGTCACCTCAACACAGACAAAGCACTCTTCCCCAAATGCTTTTTTTTTAATCTATTCCTGAGGCCCACCCTTTCCCTTGTCTCTAATTGTCCAATCAGCTGAGGAGGATCTCCAATCACAGTTTAATCCCTCACGAGGTGCTTCAGCTCACCTTCACTGACCTACAGGTCAGAATCACTCAGAAGTCTCTGCTGCAGCTCAGCTGACCAACAGAGCACGGTCTCTCCTGTTTGAGGCCTTTTGCATGATACTATACTACCTTAAATTAGTGGAATTCAATTGGAACCTTCAACCTTGTTCAACACAACTTCAGGAACACCTTTAGTATTAATACACTATATTTTTTCAGCAGTGGTTATATGGTATTAACTTACACAAAAATAATCCCTCTCAATCGTCACTTATGCCCTACTAGACATCTGTGGTGGTGTCTGTATCTGCAGAGACCCTGTCTTCTGCCAGCATCTTCTTATTTTCTTGAGGATGTTTCTCTGTGTCATCCTTTGGCCAGTGGGTGTGTAGCCAATAAGATGATTGGGACTCTATAAAAACAAATTGTCCCGATCTCAGATCATAAGTGAGCAGAGCTGAAGCTGAAGCTAAACTTCTCAATTGTTTGACAAAAAACTTTAACTAACATTTTCTGGAGCTTTCAGCCTCATCTCACAGTCTTCAGATGGAGCTAGCTCAGCTGTCATCCCTTGATCTAAGTATTGAACTTTGCTCCTATGATAACAGGTGGTTGTATATGAGGTTGTTAAATGCTGTCTTTAGACTAGCAGCCACACAAAGATGTCCCCTATAAAAAGTCACACAGAAATTGGCAAAATTGTTATTTAATTCATGACTAACTGATACTAACTGAACTACTGATGTATGATACCCAGCGCTAGTTACAGGATACTCAGAGAATTGTTTCACCACTTGATTCTGTTCAGCGATAAAAGTGCTATATAAATTCAGTTTGTTCACTATTTACATATACAGTAAATCTTATCTCAGACTGTCACAGCTACCATACATTGGCAGAATATTGTGTGTGTCATAAAGTTAAGCTATAAGCCCACACATTGAACAATCATACACGGTGGAACTTTGTACCAGAAACCATTTAATTCTGTAAATTATATACGATTTAACATTGAACAGTCCTTGCCTTTATGTCAAAGGGAGTATTTATATACTGATGTGTACTGATAAACATTTTCCATCTCCACCTACATCTGTTCACCCTGAGATTAGGACCAAACCAAAAGACAGCATTTCTGAGCATCTGTGAAATTTAATTGGCTTTTCAAGAATGCATAATTACAGCACAGCTGTAGAAAAAGGCCTGCCACACCACATAGTTTACAGTTCATGTTTTTGGGAATGTAAAACCAGAATGGCACGACACGTCTACAGAGGGCTGTGCTGAGGACGTACAGCCGTTGCTACAATACAGCGTGTTTTTAATGGAGACCATACAACTTCAAACCTCAACCTGAAATATAAACTGAATGTCATTTACAACCTGAGTAGTTTTCTATGAGTAAATTGTACAGTGTTGAGCCTTTTCCTTCTGCTGTCAGAGGAGACTTGCTGTGTTTACGGGATTAAATCCTGAGTGGGAAATTAAATCTTTTTTACTGGATAAATGGAATATAACATGGGATTAGGAATGTAGTAAAAGCAGGTTACTTAGAGAATGAGGGCAAAATAAAAACGGCTGTGGGTTTGTGGTTGCGAAGAGTGAGCGGTTATGAACAATAGGCTTGCTTTTCGGGCATGTCGACTTGAGTAAATTAGAGGGCAGATTGGAAACTTTAACAGGATTCACAGGCTTTCTGGTTACAACAGAAACAGGGTGTATGCAGTATTAAACAGCACATATTTACAATGACTGGATGTATACAATATGTAGTTTATAACCTAAAAGATGTTTTAATGTTTAAATGTGTTTCACTGTTCTTTTAGACTTCAATGATTTCCAGATGTTATTAAAACTTTTCAGATAGATGACATTTACATGACAATTCAAATGGTGACAGCTAACCCAGTTAATTAAATTTGACTTATAATACTTGTCTGTGGACAGAGGAGGTTCTTGTTCTTCCCACTTTAAGAGTCATTTCTGATTTTCTTCAGCACTTTAGCCAATTATGTAACTGACTGAATGGCAACTGAAGGTCGTCCATTAATTGGCCTGAACAGAGCAAATCATCCTTAAGTGGCAGCTCTTGAGCACCAGACATCTCAAGCAACGGTGCTTCATCAACTATTGACCGCAGCACTAGTCATGTAATAGGAGTGTAAGGTAATCCTCTCAGATTTGAGCACTGCTGTGTCGCCAGACGTTTTTAGGTATTATCAGTTAGTGACAGTTATTTTCATTCAGAATCAGGAGACTGACTCGGTCAAACAGGATTTACAAGTAATCTTTTGGTTTGTTTTGGCGAGCGTAGGTGCCAAGTGGGTGGTGTGCAACATTTGAAAAAGCTCCAGTCACTCAAACACTGTGAGGCCAAACTAAAAGCATGCTGATGTTTTAGCAGGTATAGATGTCACTTTTGAGAAAAGCATCTGCTAAATGAAATTGTAGTATAATGTTATGTTATAACATGTTGACCACACACACAAAGTAGAGCCGAGGCTGATGGAAATGTCATTGGTTTTGTAGGTATTTGGTCATAAGTAATTAAAAGTTTGACCTGATGATGGCGCTGAAGGAAAAGTGAGTGGATCATTAAAGTTATCGAGGGGGGCATGAGTGTCTGAATCAAATTTTATGGTAATCCATCCAGTAATCAAACTCATAGTGGCATTAGACAAAAGACACTAAATGTTTGGGGTTCATTGTCTCAGATTGACATATTTCACCAGATAAGTGAAATCTTACCTAGCAATTGATGACAAGTCAGGGGAACATCATAAGGATTAAGATGTGGATTGTGAATGTCTGTACAAAATTTAATGGCATCAGTAGTTGTTGAGATATTTCACTGTGGACCAAAGTAGTGGACGAACTAACCAGCAAATCAACAACACTGCAATGAGACCTATACAGCTACCATGGATAAAAATGTAGTAAATGCCAGAAAATGTATACAATTTTAAGATTAAGTTACATTCTCTAAATTATTATTATACATTATTCTATAAAAGTATTATTTGATTTATTATTTCGGTACTTTGAGTTAAACATATTTAACTTGATATTAGAGGAACCTATTACATGTAGTAAAATTCATGCTTCTTCTCTACTGTAATATAACTGCATGCCTTTTTTTTTTTTTAAATTAACCTCTATGGTGCTTCCTGTTTCTGTATCTCATCGTCTCATTTCGTCAAGAAAGAAAGACAAATTGTACACATTTGATGTTTGACAAAAGGAACATAAAACTCCAACAGCTGTTACTTAACAAAAAGGGTTCTTTTATATCTATATGATTTTAAAAGTCCAACTGTTTAAAGGACCAGTGTGTAGTATTTAGTGGGATTGAACAGTGAGGTTGTAGACCTCTTCCCTCACCCCTGTCCTTTCAAGCATGTAGGAGAATCTACGGTGGCCTTCAAGTAACATAAAAATGTGAAAAGCTCTAGAGTCAGTGTTTGGTTTGTCCAGTCTGGGCTACTGTAGAAACATGGCTGTGCAGCATGGAAGGGGACCTGCTCCCTTTGTCAATATGAAGGGCTCATTCTAAGGCAAAGAAAAACACAGCAATTCTGATTTTCAGGTGACTAAACACTAATGGAAACATAATTATGAATATTATAATCCATTAAGCCAGTAGATCCCTCTAAATCCTACACCGAGATCCTTTAAAAGTCACACCACACAGGAATGTCCATGTCAGTTCAATAAGCACCACCACTGGAACTGTAAACCTCTCTCACCACGTTCATATGTGGCATTCCTACACTCCCAAGATAAAAAAAAAAATACAGCTTTAAAGATGTCATGTCCTTTACAGCAGGAGTGGCATAAATACTGTACAGCAGGTTGAGGAAGAGTCACCCTGTCAATGATTTATCAATGAAGTCGTCGGAGCAGCCTGGTCAGGGTGGG